>CM060468.1:1936973-2131973 GCA_030544235.1 Lepturacanthus savala
ATGTTCAGACAGACAGCCAGATGTTCAGACAGACAGGCATAGAGACAGACAACCAGATGTTGAGACAGACCAGTTCAGTGAGGTGTCTCAGCTGTCCCAGCTCCTCGGGCAGTGAGACCAGTTTGTTGTTGCAGGCGATGAGGACCTTCAGAGGCAGACTGCAGACCACCACAGGGAGGACAGACAGCTGGTTACGACTGAAACAGAGAGACAGACAGCTGGTTACGACCGAAACAGAGAGACAGACAGCTGGTTACGACCGAAACAGAGAGACAGACAGCTGGTTACGACCGAAACAGAGAGACAGACAGCTGGTTACGACTGAAACAGAGAGACAGACAGCTGGTTACGACTGAAACAGAGAGACAGACAGCTGGTTACGACTGAAACAGAGAGACAGACAGCTGGTTACGACTGAAACAGAGAGACAGACAGCTGGTTACGACTGAAACAGAGAGACAGACAGCTGGTTACGACTGAAACAGAGAGACAGACAGCTGGTTACGACTGAAACACAGAGACAGACAGCTGGTTATGACCGAAACAGAGAGACAGACAGCTGGTTACGACCGAAACACAGAGACAGACAGCTGGTTACGACTCAAACAGAGAGACAGACAGCTGGTTACGACCGAAACAGAGAGACAGACAGCTGGTTACGACCGAAACAGAGAGACAGACAGCTGGTTACGACCGAAACAGAGAGACAGACAGCTGGTTACGACTGAAACAGAGAGACAGACAGCTGGTTACGACTGCAACACAGAGACAGACAGCTGGTTACGACTCAAACAGAGAGACAGACAGCTGGTTACGACTGCAACACAGAGACAGACAGCTGGTTACGACTCAAACAGAGAGACAGACAGCTGGTTACGAATGAAACAGAGAGACAGACAGCTGGTTACGACTGCAACACAGAGACAGACAGCTGGTTACGACTCAAACAGAGAGACAGACAGCTGGTTACGACTGCAACACAGAGACAGACAGCTGGTTACGACTCAAACAGAGAGACAGACAGCTGGTTACGACTGAAACAGAGAGACAGACAGCTGGTTACGACTGCAACACAGAGACAGACAGCTGGTTACGACTCAAACAGAGAGACAGACAGCTGGTTACGAATGAAACAGAGAGACAGACAGCTGGTTACGACTCAAACACAGAGACAGACAGCTGGTTACGACTCAAACAGAGAGACAGACAGCTGGTTACGACTGAAACAGAGAGACAGACAGCTGGTTACGACCGAAACACAGAGACAGACAGCTGGTTATGACTCAAACAGAGAGACAGACAGCTGGTTACGACTCAAACAGAGAGACAGGTAAAAAATCCCACATTAACATACACAAGTGTAGCCTCTAGTTACATCTATTAATAAAGTGCTTGTTATTTGCTAAATTGCTTGTTAATTAAAATAAATCCAATAAATCTCCTCCTCCCGCCATCTTGGTTCTGGATCAGTGACGGTTGGAGTCTGGAAACAAATGTTTTATTATAAGTGTGAGCATTAGTCATCTCTGAACTGGAGCTGTCATATTTCAGTGAGCGCAGTTTCCATGGTAATGACCTCAGCCGTCAAGGATTCCATGATACAGGAGTGGGTGGTGGAAATAGAGATCTAGGTCTATCTGCTGTGTGTGTGTGTGAGTGTGTGTGTGTGTGTGTGTGTGTGTGTGTGTGTGTGTGTGTGTTACCTGAGGTTCAGGTAGGTGAGGGCCTGCAGGTTGAGCAGACTGTCAGGCAGAGACCTCAGACAGTTCTGGTACAGGTTCAGACTCTCCAGAGACACAAACACACACACCTCCAGAGGAAGTTCCGACAGGCGGTTACGAGACAAGTCTGCGGACACACACACACATACACACATACACACATACACACACACAAACACACACACAATACAGAAGGTTTAGGTTATGCATGTCACATGTTTTAGTCACATTTTCTTTAAAGCAACCTGGAGTAGTCAAAAAAAACAAACTGTTCCTTTAACTATCCAAGATTTAAACTGTGTGTGTGTGTGTGTACGTGTGTGTGTGTGTGTGTGTGTGTGTGTGTGTGTGTGTGTGTGTGAGGGACTCGTGACTGGTCTGGAAATAGAAACCGAACATCCAACAACAGTCGGTCTGTCTTTCGCTGAACCTTCCCCTTGTCTCGTCCTCCAATCAGAGGGCTCCTTGGGGTCGTCATGGCGACACAGGACGCCATGACTCATCATCATCATCACCAGGTTTCATCACTGATCAGCTGATCTCTGAGCGTTTGAGGCTGCAGTGTCCCCTTCTGCTGGGCGACATCGACTAAACTAAACATTGATATGAATAAAATAAAGTTTGTATTTCAACAAAAGGTAAAGAAGAAGAAAAACTCATGAGTTTACAAGGTGCACTTGAATGCACCGCGAGTTTGAGAATCACCTGAATGCAACATACAGCACCTGGTTTTGCTTTTTGAGAAGTTACGCAGAGGCAGAATCGACCTTTACTGACATTAATTATGTTTCTGAACCTGTTAAAACCCAAAAATCCAGGTTCAGCAGTGAGTTTTATTCATAAATCACAGCTCCAACACTAAATAAAGTATTTTTATCTGTAGTTAAAACACGATATATATCATCAATATCCACATCGATACAATAAGGAAATAGTTTAAACATCTTACAGAATATATCCTCAACTGTTTTATCTGTAGATTTATTTTGATACCAGGTTTATGTCCAATAACCTTTATGGTTGTAGAGATATTCCAGATTTATTGTAATTTATAGCAGGAAAACTAGGCCTATAATATTATATATATATATAAACTAATGCTCTTTTCTTCCTCTTTATCATTATTTCCTCTGTAACTTACAGAAATAACCATAAAACTACTCCACAAGGTTCCACTTTTATTTGTTTAAATGTCATTTTTCCAGAATAAAACGTCTAAACCTTCATTATCCCAAATGTTTCCAACAGTTTTCAACTTCTTAACGTTAATTTTAATCTAAATCAGTCATGGCTGCCTCCATCTGAAGCCGATAAACTGGCTGGTTTTTAGGCAGCAGCGCTAAACAATAGCAGAAAAACAGACTTTTTTTATTTAAATGTGTTTTGTATTGATGTGAAAACATGAAATTCAGTCGCCTGAATCACTGAATAGTGAGAAAACGTCGCCTCGCTGCAAACTGTAATCAATTCAGATGTCTGTCACTCTATATTTTTTCAAAATATGCTGAATCAATTAATATCAATATCTCCACAGGCCTTCATTCAACGACGACCAAAATTCTTGTCCACATTCTTTAGATGCTGGAAATCACATGTTTCAAATTCTGCTCACATCGGTCGAACAGCGAGTCGGCAGGGACGTTTCAGATCCTGCTGCAACGTCCAGCGACGTTTATTATTTCATTTTTAAGACTAATTCCACCAGAAATCGGCCAAAATGCATCAGAGAACGGCAGCAGGTTGATGTGGGAGGTTTGCTGCAGAATTCTAGACCCGACGGTTAAAGGGTTTTGTGAATTTCTCTCCTGCAAAGACACTTTATCTCACTCTTGTTCATTCTATACCATTTCATTTGAACCTGATCGTGAGCGGTTGAGTCGTGTGGGAAAGGAAAGTTCTACTTATTGATCACCGATCAGAGACGTGTTTCTGTGTTTTTTTATTCTTCCTTGGCCAGGTGACAGTCTGACAAACATCTGCACATCATTTCCTCATCGTTCGTCTTTAAAGTTTCCAAAAATAGTGAAGAAATCCTCAAAGAAAAAAAAAAAAAAAGACCCACGGATACTCTGGTTCCCATCACATCCCATCGATTAATCAATCAAATCGATAAATCAAACCTTACACAGCTGCCTCCACTTAAGCGTCAGAAACCTCCTGCGATAATTAATCGATTATAATTTTTATCACCGACTATTCTGATAATCGATTAATTGGTTTGAATCACATTTAAGACGGATTTATCAGGATTAAGTCAAATATTGATCAGCATCTGCCTCAGTAACGGAGTATTAATCTCTCTAATGAAACGATTAGTTGATTAATCGATTAATTGATTTGAGTCTTAAGAAGAAAACGTCCAAATTCTCTGGTTCCAGCTTCTCTTCTCTGATTATTTCCTGGTTTCTTTAGTCTCTATAATAATAAACTGATGATCTTTGGACAAAAAAAAGACATTTTAGGTTGAATCTTCAGCTTTGGGAAACATTTTACACCATTTTACGAACCAAAAAAACAATCGATTGAATGGAAAATATTCAGTATTTTTGCTTGAACTTAACTTAAAACAACTAATCAAGTAAAATTATTATTTTTTACACAAAGAGCTGATCCTCTTTTGGCTGCAGCTTCTCAAATATGAGCATTTTGATGCTTTCACGGCAGTAAAATTAATATTTGTTGCTTAAAATGTTGTCAAGTAACAATAAATTCCCTTTGGCTATAAAATAATTATAAATCAAATCCTAATTAGCTGTTTTATGACATTTCACAGACTAAAATATGGAGAAAATAACATATTTTCAGCTAGTTAAATTAGGGTTAGCTGCAGACAGGCTTCAGAAGTGATCGGTGATTGACAGGTCGGTTGCTAGGCGACGGCGGCCATAACAGCACGGCAGATTATCTGCACAGAAACAAAGAGTTTCTATATTTATCGGTGCAGCTGTGAGACGTCCAGCACCTGGGCAACAGGAAGTACACGTCACCACGGCAACATGTACTTCCTGTTAACCCCCTTCATACAGAATCTCGCACGCGGTGAGGTTTCCTACCGCTAAACGTCAGTTTCTGTCACAGACGACATGATAAAAGTCAGCGTTCGCTCGACAGAATTAAAATTTGAAGCTGCATTTTCACCATTTATCTGAGAAGTTATAGACAGAACTCAACTGATTGAGAAAATAGTCGTGAAATAATTAAATAGTTCTGATTAGTTAATTAATCCAGCGATCAAGCGATTAGTTTCTTGGTGTAAATCGTCGATCAGTGTTTCCCAAAGCTGAAGATTCAACCTAAAATGTCTTTTTTTGTCCAAAGATCATCAGTTTATTGTTATAGAAGAATAAAGAAACCAGGAAATAATCAGAGAAGAGAAGCTGGAACCAGAGAATTTGGACGTTTTCTGCTTAAGACTCAAATCAATTTATCGATTAATCAACTAATCGTTTCATTAGAGAGATTAATACTAATTAATACTGAGGCAGATGCTGATTAATATTTGACTTAATCCTGATAAATCCGTCCCTTAGGGTTTTATCAGGAGTATAAAAACAAACCCATCATTTCTCTGCTTCTCAAATCTGTTTTAACATTTAGTTTTTCCCACAAACTCTCAAAAACAAAGAAGAATTTGGACATTTTTCTTATTAAACAGCAACTAATCAATTGATATCAGTTTCAATCAAATATTGGAAAGAATCAGTTTATTATTATTACGTGTAGAGCTGCAACGATTAATCAATTAGTTCCCAACTACTTTGATAGTTGATTAATTGATTCGAATTATATTTAAGAGGAAAATGTACAAACTTCTCCTGAGAGATTTGACGACTTCTACACTTCAGTTTGTTGGAAATATTATTTTTTATTAAAGATATTTGCCCAAAAAAATCAAGTATCATTTCTTCATTTACTACAAGATTTGCTGAATCTGTGATATTTAGTTTAGTTTGAAGAAACAAGAGCGATTAATCGACTATTCTGATAATCAATTAATGGATTTGAGTCATTTTTAAAGAAGAAAACGTCTAAATTCTCTGGTTCCAGTTTCTCTTTTCTCATTATTTTCTAGTTTCTTTAGTCTTCTTTAATAATAAACTGATCATTTTTGACATTTTAGGTTGAATCTTCAACTTTGGTAAACACTGACTGACATTTTACACCATTATATAAACCGGAAACAAATCGATTAATCCTTTCAATGATCAATAGATGAATCAACAATTAAAACAGTCGTTAGCTGCAGCCGTACTTCCATGTGTCGAGTATCTAATTTAAATATAATTGGACGCTGAACTTTCTCGAGGCAGAAGCAGACGACGCTTTCATTATTATCATGGAGCTGGAAATCACCTGCGACTTGATGACATCACAAAATGCACGGGAGATTCCCCCTTTTGATAAGAAAAGCATCTCCCCAAACTGGATGTTAATTATGGCGGAACTGAGATTCTGCTGCTGACGGACACGTTTTCTCCTGAAGGGACTGAAACGACACGACCTCGGGTCGGCGATGACATTTAAACCGGTTTTAAAGTGTTTATAATATCCAGCGAAGCTGCGGAGTGACCTCAGGAAACCTTTCAACGTGTCTCGTGATGCCATCATTCCACCTGACAGACGTTCGCCGGCTTCAAGGGGGAAATACACGGCCAAGAAATAAAAAGGAAAGATCGGCCGCTTCCCCGATTAAAACCGATGAGGTGACGTTTTAATTTCACACCTCTAGGAATGATCGCAAGCCACTTCTCACCATTTCCAGAACAGCTGATGAGGAAAATAACCGACGGATTAAATAATAATGAACAAATCGAATAGAGGTTTGTATAAATATAGATCTAAGATAAAAGACTGAAAGAACATGATGCTCAAACTATAACAGATGTTTTGTCGTCGGGTGGAGCTGCATCGTTATCTAATCAAGCATCACTGACACCAGACAAAACAAAGCAAGGTGTGTGTTTACACACACACACACACACACACACACACACACACACACACACACACACACACACTGGAGAAAGACTCCAGTAAAAGACGTTTAATAGAGTAGAAGTAGAAATAACTAATAGTTAAATGGTGGCCTAGTTTATCAAAGTGGAGCCAGTTTGAGATACTTCAAGTGTATAAGTGTATGTTTAAATGTATATTATAATAATAATTAATAAATGAATAATAAATTAAAATTACTTGAGTCACTGCTCATTTTATTTTCTACACAGATTTGTGTTAAAATAAACAATTTGTTGTATATAACTTCTGTACATTACATTTTATTATGTGTTGTTACTATAATAAAGTATATCTGATTATTGATTAAAGTATAGATATTATTATATGTTATACAGTTTATCAACACACTTTAGGTAAATTAGTAGTTAAAGTACCACATCATAATATTTGGTAGCTTTCACATAAAGTGCTGATTTAAAAATTAAAAGAGACCATTTAATAGAATATAGATACTAGTATATTAAAGTTTAATAATTGGGATGTATTTAGTCAAACAAAAGGGGCAGGTTATGTTGTTTTAAGTCAAACAAAAAACACAAAATATAAAAAAAACTGCATCTGAAAGCTACTGAATCTGTCTGCAATGAAGTATAAAGTCATATGGAAACACTCAAGTGAAGTACAAGTACCCTTAAAGTGCAGTATTTGAGTAAAAGTACTTTGTGAGGAAAAGTCATAACTTCCAGGTGTTCCGGCACAAGATGTACCCCCAAAAACATGATGCTTCCCGCACGGATTTCACATCACAGGGACCGGAATAAATCAGTTTATGGGTTGTTTCGCGTTTTCAGACACATTAAAAACAAACTAGAGACAGCTAGCTAGCTAGCTAGCTTGTTGTTTTGATCAAGCTAGGTGCTAAATTGAGCTCAAAAGCGTCCAGAATGTGCAAAAACAAACCGTAACGTGACTTTAAGAAGAAAATTTAAACCAAATATTAAATAAATTAATATTTTTATCATTAAATTGAGGCCCAACGCATCCAGAATGCGTAAAAAATAAATACTCTGTACCATAACGTGTCCTGACATTGTGTTTGTGACGTAACAAAGGAACATTTACCCCCCCTCGTTAATATAAATACAAAGTCAAATCACGGCCGGTGTTTTGGTTTAACTCGCGACCGTGTTAACTGGTGACTTTCAGCAGATTGTGACGATTTCAGAAAATAATAAGTTAAGGAATGTGAACGCTTCTTGTTATTTAATTAATATGATGTAATATTAAATAAAAATAGGGTCGTGTTAAACCTTCAATTTGGGATAATTTAAGACGTTTTTTAGGCGGTGTGTTCGTGTTTCTAACGGCTGCTGTCGCCACGACAACCTCGGACACATTCGGCTGGAAGTCCCCAGTTAACACGGTCGCGAGTTTACCCGAAACACCGGGGGGGGGGGGACGTTTTTTCGGGGGGCTACGATATTTGTCAAAACACCGGCCCGGTGGCTCCGCAGCGGCTGAAGTTGGGTTTTTACTTTCCCGCGCTGTAAAGTGCATTAAAAAGTGCGTTTAAGTTCCGCCGCCCGGGCTCCGCGGACCCCCCCGGCCGGCCCTGCGCGCGCTGGCCGGGCTCCGCGGCTCACTCACCGGCCCTGGTGGTGTCCGACAGGTCGTGGTTGGCGGCGCTCCGCGGGAACTCCTTCAGCTTCCGGCCGCTGAGGTTCAGGCTCCCGGTGGCCGAGGCTTCGTCCAGCGCCCGGTCCACCGAGCGGTTCCAGGGCGTCGGCCCCGCCGGTCCCGGTCCGTTATTGTTATTCCCGACTAAAACATTCCCGGTGCCGCCGCCGGTGAAGTTGAGTCCGGTGTTGTCCGCCAGCAACACCGAGGCCGCCATTACACTCTCCGGCTGTTAGCTCAATGCTAACGGCTAACTCTCCCACCCAAAACTACAGAGCGGCGCATGCGCAGAACGGCGAGAACAGAAGCTGACGGGACGAACATGCTACATGTATGTTCGAACCCAGAGTTCAACATACAACAATTAAAAATACATAACGGTGGTTATATTAATATTTTATATATCATCAACGATTAAATTAATAGCTTAAGTCATTTCTTTCAAGTTTTTGAGAAAATAAAAACAAATAAATGCAGAGAATATTATATTTATGAATCATTTCAATCAAAAATACATGGACAGTGGATGACGGTGGACATACAACTATTAATTAGTTGTAACATTAAAGAATAAAGTGAATTTTTAAACATTCTAGTATAATTAAACTTACATTCATCAATTTCATCAAGTCATTTAGGACAAAAACTCACTTTAATCAAAAAAATGACTTATGACCTTTGACCTTTAATAGGTAGACGGCATGAAGCTCAGACAGGTAACTCAGGCCTATGTATCTACCTGCCTGAATTTATTTTTTCTTTTCATAAATACAAACAATTCACCATAAATTGGTGCAAGAAAATGCCAAACTGATGCTTGATGAATATACACAAGTCATGAATATTCAGTTTCTGTCATAGATAACGATAAATTTAATATCTCAATGAAAGATTGTTGTGGAAAAAATGTGCGATCAAAAAATTAAAGTTTAAAACTGCATTTTCACTATTTATCTGACAAGTTATAGATGGAGCCCAATCAAATGAGAAAATAGTAGTGAAATTAATCAATAATGAAAATTATTGTCAATTGCAGCTCAATTTAACACCTGACTATAGCTGCAACTGACTAATCTGATTAATTAATCGATTGATGTATCGATCAATTAATTAGTTGTTTAGTTTATATTACTATTTTATTATTTTCAAGTCCCACATGTGTAAAAAATCAATGTCAACTGTGGATTAAATAGCTTTAATGTATAATTGTGTCTGGTTTTCTCAGACCTTCCAGTGGACATTAGATATAAATTCAGATTCTTAATCTCATAATATAGATTTTTTTTAATTGACACATTTTATTTCTTTAATTTAAGAACATTTATTTATTTAATCATGATAAAATTTCATTCTATTTTTATTTTATTTCCTGGCGAGTATGGGTTTCCATACTCGGGTGCAAATTCTTTCCATTTTGTCTTTCTTGTAGGCTTTTTAACGTCTGACGTCAAGACTCCATCCCCCAGAATCCTCGGCGCTGTCGCATGTTGGCGCATGCGCGTAGCCAGCTGTGAGTCCAGGGCCGGGTATCATGGCGACGTACGTGGAGATTCTGAAGAGCGAGTTTCCTGAGATCGACTCGGAGCTATTCGACTACATCACAGGTGAGAGTCCGGGCTCAGAGCCGCCGTGTGCCGGGGGCTCAGCCGCCGTCCTCCCGGGGCCAGAGGCCGGTCACGGGGCCGCTGTCCGCCGCCTGTCCGCCGCTCTTCTCCCACCCGGCGGAGAGCTTCATGCCGGCCATTAACCAGCCTGTTAGCCGCCGAGCTAACGAGCTAACCGGGTTGTGGGATACCGGGTTAGGTTTGACTAGGTTAGTTTATTCTAGTTTAGTTCATTTTATTTAACAATAGGCTAGTTTAGACGAATAGCAGGTTAAAATAGGACAGTCTAGTTTAAATTTGATTAGTGTAGGGTTAGTGCCGGTTAGGTTAGTTGAAGTTTGATTAGTTTAGTCTAGTTTAAGTTTGATTAGTGTAGGGTGGGGGCAGGTTAGGTTAGTGTGGGTTTGATTAGTTTAGTCTAGTTTAAGATTAGTTTAGGGTTAGGTCAGATTTATTAAGGTTTAGATTAGATTAATGCAGGGTTTGGGTGGGGTTAGTTTAATCTAGTTAAATGTTGATTTAGGTTTAGAGCAGGTTAGATTAGTTTATGTTTGATTAGGTTAGTCTAGTTTAATGTTAATTACTTTAGGGTTAGGGTTCTGTTTGATCAGGTTAGTTTAGATTTTGGCAAGTTAGTTTAGGTTAGGCTAAACTAGTTTGATTATTTTAGGGTAAGGTTAGTCTAGTTTATGTTAGTAGGGTTAGAACAGGTACATTTAGATTAGTGCAGGTTTAGGATAGTTTAGTTCAGGATTAGGTTAATTTAAGATTGACTAATTTAAGGTTAGGGCAATTAATTTAGATTTGATTGGGTTAGTTTAGGTTAGTCTAAATTAGTTGGATTATTTTAGGGAAAGTGCAGGACAGACTAGATTAGTTTGGTTTTGATTAGTTTAGTCTAGTTTAAGTTTGATTAGAGTTTAGTTAGATTAATTTAGCGTTAACGTGGGATTAGTTTAGGTTAATTTAAGTTAGATTATTTAGGTTTAGGGATGTTTAAGTTTGTGTTAGTTTAGAGTTTAATTTGGATTAGTGTAGGTTTAGGTAAATTTAAGTTTGGATTAGGCCAGGTTAGGTTTGATTAGTTTAGTCTAGTTTAAGTTTAGTGTAAGGTAAGGTTACGATTAGATTAATGGGGTTGGTTTAGTTCAGGGTTAAGTTAATTTAAGATCGATTAATTTAAGGTTAGGGCAATTAATTTAGGTTTGATTGAGTTAGATTAGGTTTTGTCAAGTTAGTTTAGGTTAATCTAAACTAGTTTGATTATTTTAAGTTTGATTAGTGTAGAGTTGGGCCAAGTTAGTTACACCTTAGATTAGTGCAGATGTTAGTTTAGATTAATTTAAGTTAAATTAAATTAGGGTTAAGGCAGTTAGTTTAGGGTTTATCTAGTTAAGTTTAGGTTTTTGTAGTGTTATTAAAGGTTAGACTAGTTTAAGATTGAGTTAGTTTAGGGTTAGTCTAGATTAAGGTTGATTAGTGGAGGATTAGAGCAGGTTAGTTTAAGTAAATGCAGGATTAAGGAGGCAGGAAATATATTGTTGTTTACCGAGTTACTAAGTTATTAATAATAAAGTCTGTAAAGTTGTGTTTGTAAGGAGCAGCTGTCACTAACATGGCAACAGAATGCAGCCTGCAGAGCATTTAACCTGCTGTTAAATATTCATCATTTAATCAGAATAATCAGAACCAGTTTAATCCCAGCAGTGTGATCATGTCTCACCTCGGTCCGTCTGACGTGTGACACGTGCAGCAGTATGTTGGTCACACCTGTATCCGTGTGTTGCAGGCGTGTTGGACAGCGGCGGCGCGGACTTCGAGGATGGCGAGGAGGTGTTCGACGCCATCGGACACGTCCTGCAGGACGTGTCGGCCGACAGCAAAAACGAGGACGACGTCAGAGACATCTGCCTCCAGATGTTCAACACGCTGCGACTGTAAGAAGCGGAGGGTTTGTGTTTTTTAAAGGGACAGTACACGCTAAAGCTGACTCACTGCTGCACATATTAACCAATCAATAGGAAATTACTGGAATAATCTAATCAAATAATCATTTAAGCAAAGATTTAATGGTTTAGCTTGATAGATTAATGTAATATTTAATGGTTGCTGATGAAATAATTCATATTTTCTTTAATCTTAAAAATCAGAGAAAAAAATATTTTACTAACAGAAAACTGAGCTAAAAAAGTCCAAATTTAGAGAGAATTCTTTGAATTTTGACAGAATTCTTCCTCGTTTTTCCTCAGTATTCTGAGATAATTCAGAATCCCGAGGGGAAATAAATCAGAATCATGAATTTAATCCTAAAATTTTGACATTTTTCTCAGATTTTAAAGTCAAAATTCTGAGATTAAAATCAGAATTTTAGAAAGTGAAAGTGAGAATTCTGACTCATTAATTATCTCTCTTCAATCTAAGCCTGATATATTTGTGTGTGTGTGTGTTAATCAGTGTGACACTGTTAGATTCGCTGTGTGTATTGATGAGTAATGATGTGATCGATCAGGAATAACTGCCACGGCTCTCAGCGGCAGGTGTTGCTGGACGCTCCGGTGCAGCTGTCTCAGATCTCCGCGGACACCAGTGAGTCCTCCTGTTCTCGTCTCTTCAGAGTCCGTCTGTCCCTCTGATCCTTTATTAACCCCCTGGTGTCCATCTCCTTGTCCTCAGACTCTGCAGCCACAGACGTCCAGGGAATCTGGATGATGAAGCGACCTCAGAACACGGTACGTCCTCCTCCTGCCGCCGCGGTGTCCCTGAACTCACCGCTGTCGCCTTCACGCCGTCCGTCTGTGTGTCTCTGTCTCTGCAGACGGTCAACGCCAAGAAGCTGGAGAAGGCCGAGGCCAAGCTGAAGGCCAAACACGAGCGCAGGAACGAGAAGGACTCGCAGAAAGGGTCCACGCCGCTGTCAGTCCTGGTCTCACATGTCCCCTTTCAAGCTTGGGCTCTTTCACACCTGTCCCCCTTCAAACTCTCTTTCACACCTGTCCCCCTTTATGCCTGACCTGCTTCAAACATGTCCTCTTTGACACCTGTCATACTTTAGACCTATCCCCCTTTTACAGTTGCCCCCCTTTATTTCTGTCCCCATTCACACCTGACCTCCTTCACACTTCGTCCTTTACACCTGTCCCCCTTCAAACTTATCCTGTTTCATACCTGTCCCCCTTCACAGCTGTTCCCCTTTAAAACTGATCCTTTTTCACACCTGTCCTCCTTCAAACTTGTCCTCTTTGACACCTGTCCCCCTTTTACAGTTGCCCCCCTTTATTTCTGTCCCCATTCACGCCTGACCTCCTTCACACTTCGTCCTTCACAGCTATCCCCCTTCAAACTTGTCCTGTTTCACACCTGTCCTTCTATACACCTGTCCTTTTTCAAGCTTGTCCCCCTTCACACCTGTCCCCCTTTAAACTTATCCTGTTTAACACCTGTCCTACTTCATACCTGTCCTCCTTCACACCTGTTCACCTTTCAAACTTATCCTTTTTCATACCTGTCCTTCTTTACACCTCTCATTCATACCTGTCCCCCTTCACACCTGTTCCCCTTCAAACCTATCCTGTTTAACACCTGTCCTCCTTCACACCTGTCCTCCTTCACACCTGTCCTCCTTCACACCTGTCCCCTTTCAAACTTGTTTCATACCTGTCCTCCTTCAAATTTATCCTTTTTCACACCTGTCCTCCTTAAAGCTTGTCCCCCTTCACACCTGTCCTTCATACCTGTCCTCCTTCACACCTGTACCCCTTCAAACATATCCTGTTTCATACCTGTCCTACTTCATACCTTTCCCCTTTCACACCCGTCCTCCAAATTATTCTTTTTGACACCTCTCCCCCATTTCCGTTGTCCCCTTTCATACCTGTCCCACTTGTCCTCCTTTACACTCATCCCCTTTCACACCTGTCCCCCTTCACACCTGTCCTCCTCTCTGTCCCTGCAGTGTCTTGGAGGAGGCGTCGGCCAGTCAGGCGAGCAGTAAAAAAGACAACCGCGTCGACCAATCAGGGAAGAACCGGAGCTACGACATCCGCATCGAGAACTTTGACGTTTCCTTCGGAGAGAGGTGACCCGTGTGATGGATCTATTCAAGTATTGATTATTTTCTATAGAATGTTGTGCGTGTTTCCTGATGTTTTAAATGAATCTATTGTTACAGGTGTCTGCTGCAGGGGGCGGAGCTCTCCCTGGCGTCGGGCCGGCGGTACGGCCTGATTGGCCGTAACGGCCTGGGGAAGACGACGCTGCTGAAGATGCTGGCGAGCCGGAACCTCCGCGTCCCGGCCCACATCTCCATCCTGCACGTGGAGCAGGAAGTGGCGGGCGACGAGACGGCGGCGCTGCAGAGCGTCCTGGAGAGCGACACGCTGAGGGAGGGGCTGCTGCAGGAGGAGAAGAGGCTGAACGCTCGCATCGCTAACGGAACGTAAGGGAAAAAAAACGCTCAGATAACGTCCAGGTAGCGTCTGCAGAGCTGCGTCACTGACCTGTGTGTGTGTGTGTGTGTGTGTGTGTGTTTCAGGGCGGACGGCTTGGAGAGCGTTCGGCTGTCGGAGATTTACGGCAAACTGGAGGAGATCGAGGCCGACAAAGCCCCCGCACGGTAACCATGGCGACCGGTCTCCCATCACTACAGCCGACACCACAACACGGCCGCTAGAGATAGGGTCAGCAAATATCCAACAGCGGCTTGTTACTTAAGATGAGATGAGATGAGATCATCCTTTATTTGTCCCAGAGTGAGACAAAAAATGACATGTAAGAAAAAGAGAAGACTGCACACAGACTATATATATATATATGTGTGTGTGTGTGTATATATATATATATATATATATATATATATATATATATATATATATATATATATACACACAATATAACATAGGATAGATGCACCATAGATACAGTACAATAGATTATTGCACAGTAGAGTAGATTATATCACCTTAATTACACAGTAGGGTATATTATTGCACATGAATTGCACAGTAGAGTCGATTATTGCGCAATAAGGTAGATTATTGCACATATATTGCACAGTAGATTATTGCGCATTCATTGCACAGTAGAGTCGATTATTGCACATGAATTGCACAGTATAGTAGATTATTGCACAGTAGAGTATATTATTGCACATGAATTGCACAGTATAGTATATTATTGCACATGAATTGCACAGTATAGTATATTATTGCGCATGAATTGCACAGTAGAGTAGATTATTGCACATGAATTGCACAGTAGAGTAGATTATTGCACAGTAGAGTAGATTATTGCACATGAATTGCACAGTAGATTATTGCACAGTATAGTAGATTATTGCACATGAATTGCACAGTAGAGTAGATTATTGCACATGAATTGCACAGTAGAGTAGATTATTGCACAGTAGAGTAGATTATTGCACATGAATTGCACAGTATAGTATATTATTGTGCATGAATTGCAAAGTAGAGTAGATTATTGCACATGAATTGCACAGTATAGTATATTATTGTGCATGAATTGCACAGTAGGGTAGATTATTGCACATATATTGCACAATAAGGTAGATTAGTGCACATTTATTGCACAGTAGATTATAACACATGAATTGCACAGTAGAGTAGGTTATTGCACAGTAATTGTACATTAGGTTAGATTATTGCACATGTACCGTTGTATTCAGCAGGAAACACACAGTTTCACATATGACTCAAAACACAGGCCTCAATATGTTCATAGAACACCTACTTCATGTGTATGAAAATGTGACTTTTTGGTGAATATATTTAATTTTTTAATATATTAATTATTCACAATACGTTACATATTGTGGATTTCATATATTTTTGGGATCATGCATATTAAACTAATAAAAATGCTTTATTCTCATTCATTGTTAGTCACATCAAAGGGAACTTTTACTCATTACATTAAAATTCAGACCAAATAGAAAAAGCACGCGTGAAAATAACAATATAATATGTTTTGATTGACATGTGTCTCGTCCAATCAGAGCCTCCGTCATCCTGGCTGGTCTTGGATTCTCTCCCAGAATGCAACAGCAGGCCACCAAGTGAGTCCTGTGTCTGCATCTCAACCACACACACACACAGTGGTTTAGTGCGTGTGTGTAACCTGTGTGTGTGTGTGTGTGTGTTTAATGTGTGTGTGTGTGTGTTTAGGGAGTTCTCTGGAGGATGGAGGATGAGGTTAGCGTTGGCCAGAGCTCTGTTTGCTCGGTGAGTTTCTACCTTTTTCGCTAAAACCTGTATTTGTGTCTCGTCTGTTGTCGTCTCGCTGACTGTTTTTTCTTTTTCTGTTTCAGGCCGGACCTGCTGCTGCTGGATGGTGAGTCACATGACCTCTGACCTCTGGACTACAAGGAGTTACAGTGGGAAGAGTAGTACTAGTCTTTACTATATGGTAGAAGTTGTAGAATCAGCGGTATTGTAGTTGGTGATGAGTATTATCAGATAATACTATATATAAGTATTATCTGTAGTATTGTGATGTATTTCTGCTGTTTTTGTGTTTCAGAGCCGACCAACATGTTGGATGTCAGAGCCATTCTGTGGCTGGAGAACTACCTGCAGGTCTGAACTTATTATTTTATACCAACGTATAAAAATAATAAAATACATAATACTTGCATCAGTGGTTCAAGGATCCTTACACTCAAAAACTAGGCCTCGGGAGTGTAGGAAACCTGAGGCCAAAATTAAATTAATTAAATTAATTGAAACTGCCATAAATAAAAATAATAATAATATTAATAATAAAAATGAAATAAATATTGGCTCAGTACATAAATATACAATTAAATGTCTATATTTATTTAATTTTCTATTTATTTAATTAATAAAACTAATTTCTGGATTATTTTCCAGTTAATTTGATTTTCCATTTTATTTATACATTTTTATTATTTTATTTTTATTATTTTATTAATGTATTCATTTTATTTATATATTTTTATTATTATATTATTTGTATTATTTCACATTTTGTTATTTTATAATTTTATTTATACATTTATTATTTTATTATATTTGTAGTATTTTACATTTTATTATTTTATAATTGTATATACATATTTATTATTTTATTTTTATTATTTTATAATTTTATTAATGTATTCATTTTATTTATATATTCTTATTATATTTGTATTATTTCACATTTTATTTTATAATTTTATTTATACATTTTTATTGTTTTATTATTATATTTGTATTTTACATTTTATTATTTTATAATTTTATTTATACATTTTTATTTATTATATTTGTAGTATTTTACATTTTATTATATTTTATTATTTTATAAATGTATTAATGTATGTATTTTATTTATACATTTTTATATTATTTGTATTATTTTACATTTTATTATTTTATAATTTTATTTATACATTTTTATTATTTTATAATGTATTCGTCCTTACATTCATTTTCACCTCGATAAAATTGAATCTAAAATTTTAAATTAAATACCTTCATATGCAAAAGAAAGATGGTGAACAAACGGTAGGAAATAGATACTACAATCTTAAATAAATTTATCTTTAATTTAAATAGTTCTATATTCTGTCATAGTGGAATTATATTGAAAATAAATGTTTCCACTGACTAGTTTAATCCTCCCCTCAGACGTGGCAGTCCACCATCTTGGTCGTCTCCCACGACCGGAACTTCCTGAACGCCGTGGTAACGGACATCATCCACCTGCACTCCCAGAGTCTGGACAGTTACCGTGGCGACTACGAAAACTTTATTAAAACCAAAGAAGACAGGCTGAAGAACCAGCAGAGAGAGTATGAAGCCCAGCTGCAGTACAGACAACATATACAGGTACTACTACTACTGCAGTACATGTACTACTACTGCAGTACAGACAACATATACAGGTACTACTACTACTGCAGTACATGTACTACTACTGCAGTACATGTACCACTACTACTACTGCAGTACATGTACTACTACTACTACTGCAGTACAGACAACATATACAGGTACTACTACTACTACTACTGCAGTACATGTACTACTACTACTACTACTACTACTGCAGTACAGACAACATATACAGGTACTACTACTACTGCAGTACATGTACTACTACTGCAGTACATGTACCACTACTACTACTGCAGTACATGTACTACTACTACTACTGCAGTACAGACAACATATACAGGTACTACTACTACTGCAGTACATGTACTACTACTACTACTGCAGTACAGACAACATATACAGGTACTACTACTACTGCAGTACAGGTACTACTACTACTACTACTGCAGTACAGACAACATATACAGGTACTACTACTACTGCAGTACATGTACTACTACTGCAGTACAGACAACATATACAGGTACTACTACTACTGCAGTACATGTACTACTACTGCAGTACAGACAACATATACAGGTACTACTACTACTGCAGTACATGTACTACTACTGCAGTACAGACAACATATACAGGTACTACTACTACTGCAGTACATGTACTACTACTACTACTGCAGTACAGACAACATATACAGGTACTACTACTACTGCAGTACATGTACTACTACTACTACTGCAGTACAGACAACATATACAGGTACTACTACTACTGCAGTACATGTACTACTACTGCAGTACATGTACTACTACTGCAGTACATGTACTACTACTGCAGTACAGACAACATATACAGGTACTACTGCTACTGCAGTACAGACAACATATACAGGTACTACTGCTACTACTACTACTGCAGTACATGTACAGGTAGTACTACTACTACTGCAGTACATGTACAGGTAGTACTTCTACTACTGCAGTACAGGTACAACTACTACTACTGCAGTACATGTACAGGTACAACTACTACTACTGCAGTACATGTACAGGTACAACTACTACTACTGCAGTACATGTACAGGTACAACTACTACTACTGCAGTACATGTACAGGTAGTACTACTACTGCAGTACATGTACAGGTACTACTACTACTGCAGTACATGTACAGGTAGTACTACTACTACTACTGCAGTACATGTACAGGTACTACTACTACTACTACTGCAGTACAGGTACTACTACTACTACTACTGCAGTACATATACAGGTACTACTACTACTACTACTGCAGTACATATACAGGTAGTACTACTACTACTGCAGTACAGACATAGACTCTAATGTCAGTGATTTTTGTGTGTTGCAGGTTTTCATCGACAGGTTTCGATATAACGCCAACAGAGCTGCTCAGGTCCAGAGTAAACTGAAACTGCTGGAGAAACTGTGAGTTCTGACTCGTCCTCACCTGAGTCTCTGAGGAGGAATCAGAGTAGATGTGACTCAACAGGTGTGTTTGTGTTTGCTCTGCAGGCCTGAACTGAAGCCCCTTGAAAAAGAAACTGAGGTCACTTTAAGGTGAGTCCAGACTGTAATACTACCCCGTTAAAAACAAGCAAGAAGGCTGCAACTAAGCAGCAAAATAACATCTTACTAGCTAAATTCTAGCTTGTTTAGCAGCCGTCTCTCTGATTGGTTGATGCACTGACCTGTTGTTTCCTGATGCAGGTTCCCAGATAACTTTGAGAAGTTGTCTCCTCCCATCCTGCAGTTGGATGAAGTAGAGTTTTATTACACTGCAGACCAGAGGCTCTTCATGGGACTCAACCTGTCGGCCGACCTGGAGTCTCGAATCTGCATCGTACGTGTCCCGCTTTACACGTCTTCTGATTGGACGTCTGATACTTGTGAACATTGTCCGGTTGATTATTAAAGGTGAGCTGTGTTTCCTTGTCAGGTCGGAGAAAACGGTGCCGGCAAAACCACCGTCCTTAAACTGCTGATGGGTGAGCTGACGCCAGTCAATGGAGTCAGACAAGCGCACAGGTAATAACAAACCAGCAGAGCAGAGCAATTACACACCGTTGAGGGAACAGTGTCCACCGTTGAGGGAACAGTGTCCACCGTTGAGGGAACAGTGTCCACCGTTGAGGGAACAGTGTCCACCGTTTAGGGAACAGTGTCCACCGTTTAGGGAACAGTTTCCTTGATTTAGGAAGTTTGCACGCTTTGGGGAAGGGCTTGCGCACTCTAGGGAAGAGTTTGCGCGGTTTAGGGAACAGTTTACTTGATTTAGGAAGTTTGCACGCTCTACGGAAGAGTTTGCGCGTTCTGGGGAAGAGTTTGCGCACTTTGGGGAAGAGTTTGCGCGGTTTAGGGAACAGTTTACTTCATTTAGGAAGTTTGCGCCCTCTGGGGAAGAGTTTGTGCACTTTGGGGAAGAGTTTGCGCACTTTGGGGAAGAGTTTGCACTCTCTAGGGAAGAATTTGCACAGTTTAGGGAACAGTTTACTTGATTTAGGAAGTTTGCACGCTCTACGGAAGAGTTTGCGCGTTCTGGGGAAGGGTTTGCGCACTTTCGGGAAGAATTTGCACTCTCTAGGGAAGAGTTTGCGCGGTTTAGGGAACAGTTTACTTCATTTAGGAAGTTTGCGCCCTCTGGGGAAGAGTTTGTGCACTTTGGGGAAGAGTTTGCGCACTCTAAGGAAGAATTTGCACAGTTTAGGGAACAGTTTACTTGATTTAGGAAGTTTGCACGCTCTACGGAAGAGTTTGCGCGTTCTGGGGAAGGGTTTGCGCACTTTCGGGAAGAATTTGCATGCTCTAGGTAAGAGTTTGCACGGTTTAGGTAACAGTTTTCTCTATTGAGGAACAGTTTGCACCCTGTAGGGAAGTTTAGGGAACACTTTACACCGTTATAGAACAGTTTACTCAGTTTAGAGACCAGTTTACACTGTCTATATTTTAGGGAAGGGTTTACACTCTGTAGGAAACATTTATAGAATAGTTTTACACTGTGTAGGAACATTTTATACCATTTTTACACCTATCTTTTAACACTGTTTGGGGAACATTTACACTCTAACAACTGTTAATAAATTGATGGTAGGAAACTTGTGCTGAACCATTTATATGTGGAAGGGTTTTCATAACATTTACATATATTTTCTTCTCTCTGATTGTTTTGTCGTCCATCAGGAACTTGAAGATCGGTTACTTCAGTCAGCATCACGTGGACCAGCTGGACCTGAACGTCTGCTCCGTGGAGCTGCTGCTTAACAAGTTCCCTGGTAACCACGGCAACGCCATCAGCGAAACTAAAGCCGAGATGGGCTTAGACTCGTCGGTTATGTTGCTGTCGGTCGTACAGTTAGACCAGTCAAATCCTGACCGGTGAGTGTTTCTCTTGTGTGTGTCACAGGCCGATCGGAGGAGGAGTACCGCCACCAGCTGGGCGGTTATGGGATCACCGGGGAGCTGGCCACCAGGCCGGTGGCCAGTCTGTCAGGAGGACAGAAGAGCCGGGTGGCCTTTGCACAGATGACCATGCCATGGTAACCAGAAAGCTCGGGGATCAGGTGATAGAGCGTCTACTGATGATGGTGAAGATGATGATAATGATGTCTTTGTCTCTCTTTCAGTCCAAACTTTTACATCCTGGACGAGCCGACCAATCACCTGGACATGGAGACCATCGAGGCTCTGGCCAAAGCTCTCAACAAGTTCAAGGTGAGTTTTAATGCTGCTTAATCAAGCTATGCTCAAAACAGGTCCTCCATCATCTTCAAGTTATTTTTAGACCCGTAGAGTTTGTCTGTTCTGTCTCCAGGCTTCTGTAAATGTGTGATGTCACTGTTTCAGGGCGGGGTCATCCTGGTGTCTCACGACGAGCGCCTGATCCGGATGGTGTGTAAGGAGCTGTGGGTGTGTGAAGGCGGCAAAGTCCACCGCATCGACGGCGGCTTCGACGAGTACCGAGACATCCTGCAGGAGCAGTTCAGGAAGGAGGGTTACCTGTGAGGCCCCGCCCCCTGCGGACTGACCACACCCACTCATAACATAAGCCCCGCCCCCCCACGTCTCACAACATCTCCTCCCATCTCAGCCGTCAATCAGCTGTCAGAGCGGACTGGAGGACGATTCTTTTTCTTTTTTTGGGTCTCTGAACTGATGCGTCTCACCTGGTGCAGGTGATGACCTGCTGCGAGCTGATTGGTCCTGACGTTTCCGCTCACCTAGTGAGGTCACTGAACTCTGGAGGAGGCCGAGTCATCATCATCCACCTGTTTGGAGTTTATTTAAAAAGTCAAAACTGTCGCTTAGTTTCGTTTCGTCGGAGAGATTTTACCAGTTTTCAGAGGACCGGACTGTCAAACATTATATTTCCAAACAAAATAAAACCATCAGAACACGTGTTCACTTTGTCTCCTTCACCTTCATCCACTTTAATATCATTGTGTGTTAATACCTCTTTAAACTCCTGATTTAAGTGTTTTGAGCAAGTTGAGCATCTTGTAATCTCTCTTATACCAAATTTTTAGGGTTAAACCACAAAAAAATCGGACTTTATCCCATAAACAACTGAAACACTCGGCGCCGAGGCCGATGTCACAAACCCTGGAAACGATCCTGGTAAGTTTGAGTAACTTTGCTGGCTGCGGCGAACGGAACGTAGAAAACACACAAAGCTGGATATTAACTGTCTCTGAAGATCCAGGATTTATTTATCCAGCTGTGAGAGTGAGGTCATCTCATCATCGATGCACCTCGTAAGATATGAGACGACACAGTAAAACCATGCAGCCTGGTTTATGTAAAAATATCCTGACTCAAACAATTTATTCTGAGTCTTTTACAAGACTCACATTCATCATCATCTCTGCCAATGATGAACACATTGAACTATAAAAGAGAAATGACTGAATTCATCCAGTTTTCATGTGTTTGAGAGAAGAACATTTTGTGAAATGATGGCTCACACCAGACCTCATCCATGTAGATGGAACCATCTGTCCATTGGTGGTTTATCAAAGCCCTGAGACGTTAATTGGGTGCATCAAATGCATCTCTAGGTAGTTTATAGCCAATCGTATCAAACATTCCTGATCAGGGGTGTAGCACCAAATTCTGGGGCCTGTCCACTCTTAATATCACTGCACCATGAACAAGTATAAATGGAGATTTATGACAATCAGTTGGTTTGGCCATGGCCTGTGGGTGGACTGAACCATTTCACACCTCCAAGAGGTGCCCCCAGAACGACCAATATCATGATGTTATCAATATATATGACACTATATTAAATTATGACAGCAATTAACTGGAGGGTCCAGTTCATTCATTTAAATAGATTTTCATGGGCATCTCTACCCTTTCTGAGGCTGAATCGAAAGCTAAAATACCGTCTGCTGCCATGTTGGATCCACAGTCGCTTCTGTGTTTCGTCATCGTCTGTAATTGGTTCCCTAGAAGAAGGGAAAACTGGGTTCTTGGAGTTCAGACTGACGTTCACGGCGATGAAGGATGAGTCTACCCAAGACTAGACAGAGACGTAACAACGGTGTAACAGACTGAGATGAACAAACAAGGCACTAATCCAGAGAAAAACGTGAGTAAACAGCCCTAAAGCTCAGATCCAGTCTGACAGGACTGATGAACCAACAGCTGCTCAGGGAGACGGTTGCTATGGTAACTATTTACCATAGTAAATAGCCTATTGGCGCCCATTGGGGTAAGTCTTTTGGGCTTTACTTGACTACAGCTCCGGCGTCCATCCTGCCACGTCCAGCTTGTTCTTGTCTCTGACGTGAGGCAGGACGGCGTCCCTGTAGAAAATCTCCAGCTTGGACACCGTGTCCTCCCACAGGTCGGGGTCAAAGTTCACCGGGACGATGGCGGTCTCCCTCAGGGTGAAGACGACCAGGTCGGCCCGCTGCAGGCCCGTCACCGCCAGCTGACACTGGATCTGAGTGAAGTAACTGTGAGACGTCTTCAGACGGTAGACTGGTGGCTGGGAAGACAGAGAGAGGACGGGACGTTAGCAACCAGGGGAGGACAAGCAATAGAGGACAATAAGGAGAGGACGGTTGTCTACAGATTATCATTAGTGTTTTTACCGTCCCGTCCTGTCCGTCCTCATCCTCGTCCTGTATTTCCAGACAGAAGGCCCGGTCTTCCCTGCAGGCGTCCTCCACTCGTCTATGTCTGTGTTTGTAGGGACATTTTACCTCCAGGCAGAGCAGCCATTGGCCGGTCCGGCTGTCCGTCACGATGCCGTCGGGACTAGCGGCCAACCAGGGCCGTTGAGGGTCGATGAACAGACCACAGTCCTGGACCGAGATGGACCGACGCAACGCTGCAGTCTTCAATTTCTACAGGTCCAACACACACCATCATATATTATTATATCATATTTGATATAATAAAAGATGATACAGTCATATTATTATATTATATATATTATATTGTTTGATATATTGTGCTTTTTCCTGTATAGCGTAACAACCTGGACATATTACTGTTATATGGCTTTACAAATAAATGAGTTTAGGCCCAGATTGTGTTCTGATGGGTGATAGTGCTGGGATTTCCTGAGGGTCTGACCTGTGTTAGCATGAGGAATAAAGTAGCAGCTAAAACTGCTAACGTCTTAGCATGTGGTTTTTGAGAGACAGTACAATACTTTCGTTACCTTGGCTGCCACAATCGGTGCAGGAAGACACGGGACAACAGAGCTTTGAATTATAACAAAAGCGCTGGGAAGCAACATGAGGAGGAGGCTGTGATATGGAGCTTTACACTGATGGTGTTATGATACAGTAGCCAGACAGGAAGTGATGGGAGAGAGGGGGGAGACATGCAGCAAAGGAATCAAGGTTCTGTATGGTAAGTGCTCTACCCCTACACCACTGCATCATTTCATACCATGAATGTTACTCATCTCTTTGAATAATCTCTGTAATAATCGGTCACATCACATCATCAGTGTGAGAAGTGAGTGACTCACCTGGTACCTGCGGACCACCTCCGCCTCCTTCTCAACCCCCCAGCTCATGGCTCTGGTTTGGAAGCTCCGCCCCTCACCTGTTGGGTCATTGGACAGGTTCATCGTTAAATAAAATTATCAGGTTTATGACTTTGGACATTTGGATTTAACTCAATAATCAATTATCAAAATAGTTGCTGATGTAGTATCCAACTAATTGATTAATGGACTAATTGTTGCAGCTTTAATATAGATTTATGTCTGATAATAAGAATAGTTGGGGGCGGGGCCTACCTGTGATGGCAGCCAGGTAGGAAGGGGGCGGGACTTTGCTCTTGCCGTTAACGAAGCGGCAGTGAGCGATGCGGTGAGCTGCAGACGCCGTGATCCGGTTCTTCCTCCAGGAGAACCAGTCCGGGTTGATTCTCTGTCCACGGGTCAGAACCTCCACCTTCTTCACGACACCCGTGTCCATCTTGTCCAGATCCAGAGGGACCTGCTCTGGCCTGGGCAGATCTGGATCCGGTTCTGGATCTAGATCTGGATCTGCAGCAGCTTTCGGTTTCTGTTTGAGACCTCCATCAGCTGGTGGTGTCACTGCAGGAACCGGATCCTGGTTCTTCTGTTTTGATTCGGCCCCGCTCTTTCCTCTAACTCTGGGCTTCCGGGTTTGTGCAGTTCTGCTTTTGGGTGCCGGTCCAGGTCCAGGAGTCTGGGTCTGGATGGTCGGGTGGTATCGGACCTGAGGCAGGACCGGTTTCTTGTCGGTTTGTTGATTCTGCATTTTCATTTGGTCTCAGAGCCGAAAACTAAAGGATCAGAAGTGAATCAACAGATGAGAACCTGATGACAGGAAGTAGCATGTCTAGACTTCACAATAAGAGCATCCTGTCAATGTCAGCAGTGACAACAATGTTAATATATGTGTCATAAGTGTTTTAAGTTTCTCTTTCTCTGAGTCTGAGATGTAATTGTATTTATTTAAAGTTGCAATAACAGCTGCAATAATAAAGCCACGCCCCTTGCACACGTAAAGACACGCCCACTTCCAAAGACACGCCCATTCCAATTTTAAAGCCACGCCCACTTCTAATGACAGGGTTGGGGTTACTTTTTATCACAGATAAATAATTTTGAAACAGAGACTGGATTCAGAACAGTTATGGTGGGTTTTTAGTAAAACAGGGATGTAGTAAAAATAAAACTTCAAAGTACATATAATAAATTTATTATTAATGCCAGTTAATGGCACCCAACACTGACACCTAGAGGAACAACTGTGTATTACGCACCCCAACAGAGGGAATTACAGATCTAATTGACACTCGTAGCATATTACTGTGTACATTTTATTTTCATGACTGAGTGGTTGAAAAAATGTCAAACACATGGCTAACGTGGCTTTTATTTTGAAAATCCCATGACCGGATGTTTTGGTTGGAGCGGTCTTCTGGTCTTTTAAAGCAGAGTGAACGGGTGAGTCTTTAAAAAATAAAGTTACGTGGTTCTATTCAGCACTAAACGTGTTACACGTGTCTTTGAATAAAGTTTAGCGGCAACGCGGCGAAGCGGCAACGCGGCGGTGCGGCAACGCGGCGAAGCGGCAACGCGGCAGAGTCTAATCTTTAACTGCTGTTAAAGCGATTTCCCGAATGTGCAGCTCTAACATTGTACCTTTATATATTCAAATTAAATATGTTGGTGTGTAAATGTGTGTCTTTACGTCTCGAATGAGGGTTTAAACGCGTAAACGCAGCGGATCTTACCTCCGTGTCTCAGTCATTCAGAGGAAATGAAAACTGAAATGAAACCGAGTCTATTTAAAAGGATAATGACTCATTATCATGTGACAAACCCAAACATGTTAGAACAAGTCCAGGACTCACTATTTGATGAGTTTCTGTTTCAATAAACACATTTAAAAAAAAAATAAAAAATAATAAAATATCAATAAAACGTTATTAATCCCAGATTTTGATCTTATTTATATGAATCAGACCATAATAAGCCCACATGTTCAATTATAATGATTTATAATATATTATTAATCCTGAGTTGAAAGATTTTTTTTATTATTCTTTATAAGAATTTTATTATTTTTGTATTTTATTTTTTTTAAATTGAATATTTATTTTTTAATAATTTAAATTATTTGAAATGTATTTCTTTTGTTTTTGGTGGGATCGGATATCTAAAATTGTATTCTTCATTTTATTTTCTTTCTTTCTTTTCTTATTTATTTGAACACTTTTGTATGATTTTATGATTTATGATGTTATTATTTATGTATTTGTTTTATTTTATTATTTTTGCTAAGATAAAACATTTAAAATCCTTGAGGTCACAGTTAAATTAATATTTACTACAAAAGTTGTCATATGATAATAAAATGGAGGGACATTTTCCAAAATAGTAGAACCTCCTGGTGATGAACTTAAACTGTAGTTTTGTTATATTCTAATCACATATTAAGACTAATTCAAGTGACTTTTTCAAATAATGGTCCCCAAATTTAAAATAAAAAAATAAAAAATAAAAAAACGGCCATACAGGCGATAAAGGTGACGTCAGTTATGACGTAACTTGCCTCAACGTCTTCCGTAAAGTGACCGTTGTGTGTAAATATTTAGTTAATTATTGATTTAATAATTTATTTCTATTAATTATTATGTTTATCAGCAAACATGTGACCGTTTCAAATGTTTTAACGGTCCCCCAATTAAAAAAAAAACAAAAAAAAAAAAACGGTCATATGGGGATGAATACGTCAGTTATGACGTAACTTGCCGCAACGTCTTCCGCAAAGTGACCGTTGTGTGTAAATATTTAATTTTAATTATTTAATTTATTTAATTATTACGTTTATCAGCAAACATGTGACCGTTTCAAATGTTTTAACGGCCCCCCAATTAAAAAAAAAAAAAAAAAAAAAAAAAAAAAAAAACGGTCATACGGGGATGAATACGTCAGTTATGACGTAACTTGCCTCTTCCGCAAAGTGACCGTTGTGTGCAAATATTTAATTTTAATTATTTAATTTATTTAATTATTACGTTTATCAGCAAACATGTGACCGTTTCAAATGTTTTAACGGCCCCCCAATTAAAAAAAAAAAAAAAAAAAAAAAAAAAAAAAAAAACGGTCATACGGGGATGAATACGTCAGTTATGACGTAACTTGCCTCTTCCGCAAAGTGACCGTTGTGTGCAAATATTTAATTTTAATGGTTTAATTTATTTATTACGTTTATCAGCGAACATTTGACCGTTTAAAATGTTTTTAACGGCCCCCCAATAAAATAAAAATCGGCCATAAACGCAACGTCGGTAATGACGTAGATTCGCTTCAACGTCTTTCTTTAAATGTGTGACCTTTAATGACACACGGGAGGCGTTGGAAAATCGAAATGTCGACAAAAAAAAGAGGAACGTTATGAAGGGGATTTGGTAAATGTGCTTTTATATGTCAGGATGGCCGAGCGGTCTAAGGCGCTGCGTTCAGGTCGCAGTCTCCCCTGGAGGCGTGGGTTCGAATCCCACTTCTGACAATACTTTTTTTTTTCTACATAATTTTTCTTTAATACCATAAATACCATTAGCTAAGTAGCTAGCATACCCTAAACAACAACAGTACACGCCGCTAGCATCAAATCGTAACAACAGCTTAACTCAACAATACATTTATACAACATAATAAATTATTTTAGTTCACTTTTTTAGCTGACGTGCTAATGGTAGCATTAGCACTAGCGGAATAATAACGCAATAATGACATGACACACGAATTTTTATACATTAATGTACATCAGACAGTGCTGTCATGAATGTGTAAATACTCACCATATCGCAGAAAACACAAAACTGTGTTAAAAAGGTGTTAAATGTGTAACTGAGCGTCGATTGCTCGATAACGACACATTTAGCTTGTAAACACCTCGGGATGGTGATTGGCTGAGGGCCATTATTTAATATTGGAAATGGCGAAACGTGATTGGTCGGCGGCCATATTGGGACGGTCCAACCTCTGCTGGAGGCGTGTGTTCGAATCCCGTTTTATATATATATATATATATATATATATATATGCTCATTAATATGCGTTGTCCCTGTTTTAAATAAATAAACTCAAACAAGCTCATGAGTTTTAATGAAATAAGTAAAAATTCCCTTTGATATTGCTAATAATGAATGAGAAAAAACACCATTTTCATTCTTTTATTATTTATTACCCCCAAAAATGTATGAAATCCACTTGTGAGTAGTATCTATGCTTGATGAGAAATTAGAAATTTGAAGTTTTTCTTCCTTCTTTCACCTTCCTCAGGATTCCCAGTCTGATGTTGGGTATCTGGACGAGTGCCCCAGGTATTCCAGGTATCCCAGGTGTCCCAGGTATCCCAGGTGTCCCAGGTATCCCAGGTGTCCCAGGTGTCCCAGGTATCCCAGGTATCCCAGGTGTCCCAGGTGTCCCAGGTATCCCAGGTGTCCCAGGTGTCCCGGCGTCCTGACGATGTCGCGGGTGTCCCAGGTGCGTCCCGGTCTCTTCCTGAGCGGCCTGGACCCGGCCCTGAACCCCAGCGTTCTGTCCAGCAGGAAGGTGTCTCTGGTGGTGAACTCCAGCGGTCTGGAGGGCGTCTCCTACCCACCGCTGGACGGCCTGGAGGTCCTGGACGTCCCGGTCCAGGACAGACCCCACGCCCCTCTGGGACGGTACTTCGACCTGGTGGCGGAGCGGATCGACCAGAACCGGACGGGGACCACGCTGGTCCACTGCGGCGCCGGCAGGAGCCGATCTCCTGCTCTGGTCATGGCCTACCTGATGAGGTAGGACTCACCTGGTGCAGGTAGACCAGGCTGAGATGGAGAAGCTCTATTCCATAGTGTTGCCAGAGGAAACAATCACTTTATCTTCATTTTTCTAAAAAGCTGTGACATAAAATCTAGTTGTTTTTTTTTTACAGTTAGGTGTAAAAAGGGGACTTTTATTTTGAAGGATATACAATTTATGAGGTCACATGACCAGGACATGTGAGCATCATTGTATTTTATTCAGAATTTTGGAACATTTTCACCAGTATGACATATACACTTCTATTATTTAGGCCATTTAAAGTAATAAAAACATTAAAAACATGTTAGATTTTAGTCATAGATCGTTATTTTCATAAGAGCCTCTATAAAAATGGAGCCAACAGCCTGGAAACACACATATCTGAACCTGGAAATCACTAAAATCACATTCTGATTGTATTTACGACATCGAACCCTTAATAATTAATAACAGAGCTGCTGCTTCTTCCGGCAGGTTTGAGGGTCTCAGCCTGCGTCAGGCCCATGAACTGGTCCTGGAGCAGCGTCCGTTCATCCGGCCCAACGCCGGGTTCTGGAGGCAGCTGATGGACTACGAGAGGACCCTGTTCGGCAGGAACTCGGTCCGCATGGCCAGGACGTCCAGCGGAGTCCTGCCCGAAGCTCTGGACGACACCGAGGCCGCGTACTGCGTCAACATCTGACTCCACATCACACGATTCCAGTGGTTTCTTTCAGTGTATCCCATTATGCTTTTATTTTGAAATTCTGAGCCAGAAGCTTTGGGAAACTTCCATTATTTGAGCTTAAATGCATAAAATATCATGTGGTGTAACCATAAAAACTTGGTTCCATATATATTTTTTGACTTTCTCATCTTGTCAAATATTATTTGTCACTAACAGATAAGAATGTGGAGAAAAAGCTGATTTTTTTGTAAACTGGTTAAAACGGAGCTGTGATGTTGGAGTTTATTGATGTGATCAATGTGACGGCTGAAAGGTGTGAAAGAAGAAAGTGAAGCTCCATTTATTTTTTAATTAAACATTTTAAAAACTTAAAAAAAAACACTCGCTGTATTTTCAACTTTTAAATCCTGGAATTGAAATTCTAAAAAATACACTAAATTACAGAAAACATCCGTGAGTAAAACACTGGAACAAACTCGACTCTGATTGGACAGAAACTATGTGAAAATAATAAAAAAAAACAACACAAATCTGAGTTTATTGTGACAGGAAATCAAACGTTAATCCGGCCGAGTTACGAGGCGTTCAGGGACATCTGGTCACATGATCGTGGTCGATCAGTTTAGTTCAGTTCAGTCCTGCGGAGACCCGATGGGGGTCTACGTGTAGTCCTGGTCCTCAGTACTGGAAGCTCCTCTTGGTCTGGATGTCGTCCAGGATCTGCTGCAGCTCCTCGTCTTCAAAGCGTCCCTCCAAACTGAAACAGACAAAACGATACCACAGCTATTTTATATTAAAATTAATGAAATCCTAAAATATCATATTCCACTGGCTGATAATTGTTTGGCTTTTTATCTCTTATTTTGGAAAAAAACTTGAAATATGCGTTATTACCTGCCAAATCAAGATAATTATACTCAATATTGGACTAATTGTATTAAATTCAAGATGGTTTTACCCTGTTTTAAAGAACAGAAAGATTATTGGTGTGTGTGTGTGTGTGTGTGTGTGTGTGTTCACCTGGGGATCAGGGCTTTGGCCTCTTCAGCAGCTTCAGGACACAGATTGGCCAAACTGGCCAACTCGAACTTATGGAGCTTCTTCTGCAGGAGGAGACTGAAAACAACACGTCCCATCAGATCCAGTCAGGTCTGATCAGATTGATCAGATCCATCTAATCGATCAGATCAATCAGATCTGATCAGACCTGCAGAGATGATGCTCTGACACAAAATACAATAAATCAGAGCAAATGTTAATTGTTACGGTTCAATAACACAACTTACTAAGCTTTTACTTTGAAAATCTACTCTGTGTTTGCAGACGCTCACATCTAAGCATCAATATTTGAGTAGATCCGTGGTGTTCACATTTAATAGAACCTTTAATTTCTCACCCTAAATGCATTTGCAGGAACAGTGCTGCTTATTTTATCGTTTTCCATGACCTGCGTACAGAGGTCATGTGACCTGTGGCGCTGACCTGCGTAGAGAGGTCATGTGACCTGTGGCGCTCACCTGCGTACAGAGGGCATGTGACCTGTGGCGCTCACCTGCGTACGGCGGTGATTGTTTCTCTGTTCTTGAAGCGGCTGAAGCGGGCCGTGTAGTTCAGGGTCTTCATGAAAACCTCGGACAGCTCCTGTTCGTCCTCGGCGCTCTCGTTCTGCTGCTTCCTGTGTTCCAGCAGCATGTGGACCTCCGAGTTCAGCAGCGTCTCCGAGTTCTCGAACTCTGACAGAAACGCAAGAAAACAAACACTTTAAATGGCGTCACACACACCTGATCCATAACCAGTTCATAATAATATTAAAATATCTTATTCACTACTGTACGCAGTTCTAACCTTCAGCAACAGACATTTACACGTTGGACATTAAAGCTGAAACAAGATCGAAAACTAGTTTGAGGTCAAAGGTCAAATCCACTGATCTACTATCAGCGTCTCTACTGTTCTGTTTTAATCATTTTTCATTAACTGAACATCGGGGCCACATTTTGATCATTTTCTGAGATTTTAGATCAAATAACTAATCAACTTATCAATAATCAACAGATGAATCGATGATTAACAGGTGCAGCCTTGATAAACTTATTGTTACATATGACAAAGAAACGCAGAGAGTCACAATCAAGAAGCTGAAACCATATATTATAGAATATTTTGGCTTTTCTGAGTTGAAAATGACAGTAAAGTATTTATTCAATGATCAAAATCAAAACGTATTATCAATTAATCACCTGACTACTGCAGTTCAATAAAGAAAAATAAGTCAATTTTAATATAGTCATATTGACTGATTGATAGCTTTAATGCTAATTTAGCCGCGTTGAATCCCATTCATTTATGCTAACAGAAAACAGAAAACAATGCCAGCTGTTCAAATGAGCCTGATTGATTTCAATCTCCTCTTCCTGCTCCGCTTCGTTGGTGTTAATAAAGTTGTTTTAAAACGCGTGATTAAATAAAGCAGAAGTTATAGCAGTTTTAGAGTTTCAGACCTTTCGGGAACAGCAGCTGAGAAGCATCTTCTTCTACATCCCCGACATGAGCGGCAGTCACACCGCCTCCGGCCGCCATGACACCAGCAGCTAGCGGCTAACGGCTAGCGGCTAACGGCTAACAGGCGGCGCAGAGAAACAGCAGTTTGGGTTCAGACCGAAACAACCTCGGATTATTTGGTATCCCGCGACTTTAATAGAAGCTCCGACAGTCCGAACTACAACAGCCCGCCAACAGCATCACAAACGCGTTTACTACCGAGTCACAAAAACACCACTTCCGGTCGTGGATATATAATATAGCTGGATACCAGACTGAAAAATGGCCGCCATTCATTTCAATGGACGTCGCTCGACTGGCGCATATGCCGAAATAAGTTCCGGACTTCCGGGTTTATTTCCGCGTTATGCGGCCCATAGAGACTGCGCAGTCGAGTCACCTCCCATCATGCCCCGCGGGCGATGAGAACGTGTAAATTGTGAACAAATTTATTTATTATTTCACTCGCTGACTACATACGAAGTTCGAAGAAAAATAAATAAATAAAAAATAATTAATGAATAATAAAAAAAAAAGTCCTCGCTCGCGAGACACGGCACGACCGCGCTGCGTCACACAACTGTGACGTCACGCTTTAAAAATTTTTTTTCCAGAGCTTTTCTGACCGTTAGAAAGGTTTTAGACGGATAAAAAGTACATGAATTAAACATATGGAATACAAAGATTAATAATTAAAAGGATTATAGCTGTTTTTATAGTTTTATCGGCTTCTCTTTTACTATTACGGTCTATTTAGGGCCACTATCCAGGTTTTATAATACATCCATGCTTCCGGTCTGTGTGGGGTCGGATTTCAAAATAAAAGGCTCGCGACGAACTGCGCCTCGCTGGAGGCAGCAGCAGGAGGCGGTAAAAACTGCAGAGAAGTCGAACATTATCACATAATTTTCCCTTTTTTCCCCAATTTTTATTGAATTAAAAAAAAAATGACAACCCCTTCACTTCACCTACTAATTTATTTTATTTTGTTATGTCACAATTGAACAATTTGTATTTTGTTTTCCGCTTCTTGGTTTGTCAGTTATGCTTTAATCTATTTTCAATAAAGTAAAGAAGAAATAACTTCTTATAATTGATTAGAAATTAGATAAAACTTTATTAATTTATTATTCGTGCTGACGAAAAAGCTTTGCGTTGGCCGGGAATCGAACCCGGGTCAACTGCTTGGAAGGCAGCTATGCTCACCACTATACCACCAACGCTGTTGAATACACTGCTGATTCAGTTTGAACTGGTACGTGGCCTCCACTCCTTACGTCACAATATTGAAAAAACTTTATTCACATTGACATTTAAAACAGCAACTTTACAAACATCTGGAGTCTCAACATTACCCGTTAAAATGAGATACGGCCTCCCTCCCTTTTCATTCCTACTTTTTCCATCAACTATCAATCATAAAGATACCGTTTTCACCTTAAATCCATGGCTGTTATACGAGTTGACGGTGTGTTCTTTTATTTCAATATTGCATATTTATAACTATAAATCAAGAGCAGCTCTCGATATAGTAGTTGTTATGTGTTACTGCTGAACAGCGCCCCCACTTCTGGTTCACTGTGGTGCAGGTGAAACATGGAATTACACATCTAATGAGAAAAAATGAGAAAACAATTAATATCCAAGCTTTTCTTCATCTCCAACTCAAAGAAAAAAACTCATATATATATTAAAAAAAACATATATTCAAGCACAAACATATAAAGTATTTATATGACAATGAATGTGTTTTATTGCACATATATATGGCAATAAATATGTATTATAGCACAAAAGGAAAGAAATGATTTCCTGTCGCTTTTGTGACTCAGGCCAATTTTTTAACGTTCTAATGTGATATTTAGGTAACTTTAAACCTGCCTTAAACTGTCCTTTCAATCCACAGTGCAACTCTAAACTTACATTACATTGGAGTTAAATTTAAATAATATCAGCTCCTTTTTTCATCACTTTCCAAGGTCTTCTTTGCCTGTTTTTTTTAGTCATCTCATATATTGATACCGTGTTTAAGTCTATAAACCCTTATGATTGTAGAGGCAACACTTTTTGACAAGTAAAATAAAGTCAAAGGAGCTTTAAAGAAAAGTAAAAGGGTGAAGTTTAATGTAAACAGGTCAAAGTTCTTCTTTAAAGGTGAGTCATTGGAAGTTGGTTTGATGGCTCCTGCTGGTCTCCAGTGTGATGTGTGGTGTCATCATGTTTACTGTATCTCTCTCAGTAATGAGCCCCAGTGGAGCTCCAGCAGATCTTCACCTGGAACACAACACGAGGCCGGACCTCAGAGACCTCTGGTGGACACTCGGACACTCTGGAGGCCCCGGCCACCGTCACTAATAGAGAACCATGGGAGGACGCTCTGCTGGCGCCATAGTTACTGCAAACAGCAGCTTCAGGCCTTCACTCTGGCTGTTTACTGTCCTGTAGAGTTCGGTTTGCAGCTTTTCTTCTTCTGTCCTGTAAAGTCAGGTTGGATTTTGACCCCAACACACCTGATTCCATCTACTCTCACTCTCTCAGGTATCAGGTTGTTTATGAAAGTAGTATCTACATATAGAGATACACAGTTATTCAAGATTCAGACAAACTTTAATGTCAATACATCACATACAACACAGTAAAAGATCCATATCAGCTACATCGTCACCAGTAATCATTCTCTCTATAGCATAAACTGTTTGGATTGAAGCCTTGTCCAGAAATGACCAACACTTTCAACCATTTCTCACCCAGAGACAAACCTGTATAATCGTCACTATACCTTCACTAATTAAGGATAAATATAACCTCAGAAAAGGAAATCTGTTCATTTATATATCCTGTCATTTAATGAAAAATATTATATAACCTAACAGTTTTAATTCCAGGTTCCTTAAACTGAAGAGTCTGAAGGGTTCAAGGAGTAAAGGCATGTGAGCCATTAAGCTTTACTAAGTAGTAAAACAACCGTTTCAGCACCAAAACAGCTTCCAGGTCGAAAGTAAATGCCAAAAATGGTCAAATTGCATTGAATTTGGGATATGCATGTTCAGAAAAACAAATATTATGTGGCCCAAGGTCTCACACCGGACGTATAGAGACCAGATGGCTCATAACAGGTCCGGCACCCCATGGTCTTGGAGAACCCCTCTCTTTACTCAAGGGTCCAAGACACGTGAACACAAGTTTGACGACACAACTCCAAAGTCAATCATTGAACTGTGGCCCACTCTTGTGAACACCGTTATGCCTGTCAATCCATGATGAGCACAGAAGTCCAACAACAAAACACCGGTCAGGTTCAGACTAGGGGGGGCCATTCCGACCGATCACACCCCTTCAGGTCTCACTGTCATTGCCTATGTAAGCATTGAAGTCCCCTAGCAGAATGAGGGAGGCCTAGAAGGAGCCTTCCCCAAGGACATCCCTCCAACGACTCCAAAAAGAGTAGGTACTCCACCCGAAGGCGTGGGGAAGGTACCCTCTCGTCCACCAGGGGGCAACTCCAGAATGGTAGAGTCCAGGCCCCCTCAAGGAAACTCGTCCTCGACCCCAAGCTGTGCAATGAGGCGAGCCTATAGACCAGTGGTCACCAATCCTGGTCCTGGAGGGCCGGTGTGGGTGCAGGTTTTAGTTAGCATACAAACAACCACAGTCACTTTAATCCGTTAAACTCCAGGGTCGCCCTGTGGGGGGACCCTGAGATTGCTCCACTAATCATGTACAAATATAGTGAAGCTATACATCAAATTAAACAGGAGAAACTCCACTACAAGCACATATAAGTCATATTTACACACACCAAACACAACTCCAACACCAAGCTAATTAATTAACAAATATGAAAATCGGTATACGATCATAAAGCCGACCCACTCGCCACATTTTGATAGCTAGCGCTCTGATACTTCATGTTATACAAACAAATGACATCTCATATGAAAGCTGAGACTGTGACGGGTCCAACGGTACCATCAGTGTAGCTTTATGACAAAAACTCAGTAAACTAGCAGCCAAAAAAACTACAATAAAAAGTTGCTTGTTTGAAGCGACTGACAAAAAATGTGTTTTTTTGTTGCTGTTTTGGGATGAAAATGTTTATTTGACATCAATAAATGGTCGTCTAGTGTCGACCAACATCTCTGTGTTTATTCCAGATATACCCTACTGACTATGGGGATGTCCTAAACCTAAAAAAGGGCTGGAGGTCAAGGGGTTAAAGTTTTAGACTAACCCCAAAGCAACAAAGGTACAGGCCCGAAACCAGTTAAGATCAATAAATATATGGAATATATGAGTTTATTTCGTTATTAGATTGAAGAGATGTGCGGTAGATCCAACTATACAGGTTTGTAGATTTATATCATGATTGTTCTTCTTATTAGTGAGAAGTTCATTTAACCTATAACCTTCATACATTTCATAGAAAAGAGGTGTAGCTGAAGAAGGTTTGTTGTTTCTCTGACTGAGGGAATCAGTTGCTTTGATAGTGACGTCAGTCTGCTGCTGTGGGTCTGGTCTAAAGGTTTAAAAGAATCAGAAGCAGAGTTTCAGTTCTGTCAGGAGGGACTGACAGTTTACAGCAGCTCAATGTGAGGATCCATGTGATGTTATAATCTGTGTCTATTCAGTTCTTACCATTGGATTTGACAGATTTTATATCAGGGAAAGGTATAAAACTTTTAATTTCATCTATGTACAAAGTTTTACTTGTTTTTCAATATGATAAACGAATGTGTTCACTTTGTTTCTATAGATTCTCTTTATAAATCTGAAGTGTAAACTTAACCTGTACAGATCTAAATCAAACTGACATATGATAATGAAGGATAAATGAAGGATCATGATGAACTCTTCACATGTTTCATATTTTTCTCTCATTGCCTTCTTTGACACTGGGATCTTTAGACATTTATATTTCATAATCGTCATGTTTTTATACGTGATAATAGTTTGTTCCAATGTTTTTCTCATTGTGGTTATCTGTATTAACAGAAGTTTACATGAACCTATGTACCTTTTTCTCTGCAGCCTGTTTGTAAATCAGCTGTGTGGTAGTACAGGGTTGTTCCCGTTCCTTCTGGTTCAGATTATTTCCAATGTTCACACTGTTTCTGTGTTTTTTTGCTTCCTGCAGATTTTTTGCATCCATTTCTATGGTAGTGTGGAGATTTTCACCTTATCAGCCATGTCCTATGACAGATATCTTGCTATCTGTTGTCCTCTAGAATATAACACACGTATGACATCCAGTAGATTTGCAGGACTCACAGCTTTCGTGTGGTTATACAGTGTATTTGCAACTGTTGTCATGTTATCACTGAGTTCTCCTTTACAGCTGTGTGGAAACATCATTAACAAAGTTTACTGTGATAACTACTCTATAGTTAAACTGGCCTGTTCTGACACCACCGTCAATAACATCTATGGACTTGTCTACATGTTCACTGTAATAGTTCCTCTTATAATTCTAATTATTATTACGTACATGAGGATTCTTAGAGTTTGTTTCTCTGGTTGTAAACAGAGCAGACAGAAAGCGATCAGCACCTGTACACCTCACATCGCTTCTCTGCTCAACTTCTCCTTCGGGGCGTTCTTTGAAATAGTCCAGAGCAGGTTTAATATGAGCAGATTACCCAATATGTTACGCATCTTTTTATCTTTATACTTCCTCACTTTCCAGCCGCTCCTTAACCCTGTACTGTATGGACTGAGAATGTCCAAGATAAATGTCATTTGTAAAAATCTGCTCTACAGGAAACACATGTAGATTAATAATAACTTCACTATCAAGAAAACATATACTGTGTCAATGGGTATGATATCTATATAATGTAGAAATACTGGGTTTGATTCGTTTGTTGTAAGATTTAGTTTTATAGATGTGTGTAAATCTGTGTTAGTTAACAGCCAGAGTTTGCTGCCTTCTATCAAGTTAAACAATAATTTATTACTTGTACTGTAGGATGTGACTTAGAAGCTCAATTTATTTGTCTAAATTCTGTTTTACTTAGGAAGGTTTGGAAGGTTTAGTGTGAATTGTGTTTGTGTCTATATACATTGTGATTTTTAATGATTTGTTTAAAAGTGCATTGAATTCCTCTGTGTGATATATCAATAAAGAGCTTGCCTTGCCTTATGTCTTTAATACATAATTTAACACCATATTCTGCTTGATGCCCATCCAGTAATCAAATGTAAGACGTTACATTACTTTTATTAAGTAATTACAAAGGTACACACACACAACATGATAACTAGTATTCTATAATAATCTATTGCATTCCAAAAGTTTTCTTTCCAGTGGCAGTAGATAACTTAGGGATAGTGATGAAAAATGGTTAGAATGGTGGTAGCGTGGGACCTTCCTTCAGGCACAGACCAAACAAGCTTGGACATAGGTACATATGTCCTGGTCCATGGTCAGCCACCAAAAAAGATGCTTGCAAAGTGAAAGGGTGCAATTAGTGGCAGGATGACATTAGCATGGGTCCATTGGAGTACTGGATAGTGTTGGTTGGGGAGGCCCATGCCAGGGTCTGGCTGAGTTTACTGTGCTGCCTTAATGTGCCTCTCTATGTCCTAATAGATGGGAGCAACAACACAGGAAGATGGAAGAATGGAAACTGGCTTGGAAGGTGGTTCCAGGGGCCGAACTGGCTTCATATTTAGGTCCCAAGATGTCATAGAGGTGGATAGATGGAAGGGGGATTCCAGGAGGAGATCAATGGGGTTTTTTCTGGGTTCTCTGACTTCCTCCCACAGTCCATAAACATGCTGAAGTTAATTGGAGACTCTAAATTGCTTATAGGTATGATTGAATGGTTTATCTTTATCCCTGCCTCTTGCATGTAATGCGCTGGGATTGGCTCCAGCAGACCCCCATAACCCCAATGAGGAATAAGCGGGTATAGATAATGACTGACTGGAAAACCGCTTGAAGATTATGGTAGATCTCAGGTACATGAAGAGGTCAGGTAAATCAGAAGTTGCAGGGCTGAGCGAGATAGGGCGTCAGAATTTATCTTACTAGAACCAGGACGATAAGTCAGAACAAAGTTGAAATGACTAACATGCATCTGATGATTCCTGTGGTAAGGGACTCCATGGGGTAGGCCTCTATGTCTTCTCGTTCAGGTCCTGAGATGTCATAGAGGTGGATAGATGGAAGGGGGGATGACAGGAGGAGATTAATGGAACAATAAGAGCAGGGGTGTCCAATCCTGGTCCTGGAGGGCCGGTGTGGGTGCAGGTTTTTGTTCCAACCAAGCAGTTACACACCTGATTCTACTAATGAAGGTCCTTAGCAAGAGCTCACGATTAGTAGAATCAGGTGTGTAACTGCTTGGTTGGAACAAAAACCTGCATCCACACCGGCCCTCCAGGACCAGGATTGGACACCCCTGAATAAGAGGGTTCAGTGAGGTGGTAGAGGTCGTAATTTAGACTTACTAAAAACCTCTTGAAGGTTGTGGTAGATCTGGGGAACATGAGAGAGGTCAGTTAAATTAGAGGTTGCAGGGCCGAAAGAGATAGGGCGCCAGACTTCATGTTTCCAGAACCAGGATGATAAGTCACAATAAGTTGAAACTGCTATAAAAGAAGGCCCACCTGGATTGCCTGGGGTTCGAGCCACTTGGCTGACTGGATGTTGGCCATATTCTTGTGATTGGTCTACATCACAAAAGGGTGTTTACCGTCTTCCTCGCAGGGCTCTATTCTTCATAGCATCACCAGGTGGTCGTAAGGGATTTTGAATCCTGTCTTCTATTTGTCTTCTTCCTTAATGTGAATTAGAGGTTAAGCATTAATGGGGTCCATCTTGGAAAAGATTGGGACTCCTTGGAGAGGCATGAGAGCAGAATTAATTAGAGGCAGGGGATATTCACTCTTAAAAGTGATATTATTCAGATCCCAAGATGTTATAGAGGTTGATAGATGGAAGGGGGGCTCCCAGGAGACGTCTAGTCTTCCAGGTGATGCTGGTGTACATAGATGATATCCTGGTCTGTTCTGATAGCCTTGAGAACCACCTAGTACAACTTCAGACAGTCTTACAGAGGCTCAGGGAGAGAGGGTTAAAGGTTAAAGTAAACAAATACCATTTTCTGCAGCCTCTTAGGTCATGAGATCTCAGCCAAGAGCTTAAATACCAACTCAGATAATATGGCAGCAGTGAAGCAGCTGCCAGTGCCTTAGTGTTAAATACTTGAGGTAATTCATAGTATTTTGCAGCTACTATAGGAGATTTATTCAGGGCTTCTCCCAGTTAGCAGGTCCATTGAATGATCTGGTCAATAAATATCTAAAAGAGGATAGTCCAGCTATGTCCAAATGCGTGTTAAATAGTCAGTGGCCTGAGTGTCAGGAAACCTGTGAACTACTAAAAGAGAAATTCACTGCTGCCCCAGTGCCAGGGTTTGCTGACTTCTCACCTCCCTTCATTGTTGAGACAGATGCCAGTAGCCTAAGTTTAGCTGCCAACCTCTATCAACATCCGCCTTGCCAAGAACTCTCCAGAGATCCTACACAGATCCTACACTCAGCTAATTCACCATTTTGGGACAAGAAGCCCAATTATCAGGAGATGCTGAGGCCAAACAGGTTATCTAGTGTTTGAAAGAGGCTTTGCTGCTTTCTCATCCAGCAACAACTCTAACACATTCTCCAAACAAGCATTACTTGGATCAGCTGACCACATATTAGGAATCTAAATACAATTAAAACATCCATCCATTTCCTATACCCAATTATTCTTCACTAGGGTCACAGAGGTCTACTGAAGCCAATCCCATTTCATGTTGCCGGCCTACCATGGCGTACACACACCGTCCATTCACACATTCATACCTACAGGCAATTTAGAGTCTTCAATTAACCTTAGAATATCTTTGGACAATGGGACGAAGCCAAAGAACCTGGAGAAAACCCATAGAAACACAGGAAGGTCCCAGCTCAAGGCCTTAGACCTGTGACCTTCTTGCTGTGAGGTAACAGTGCTCCCCACTGCCCCACCATGTCGCCCTGATTGACTTTTTATTTATGTAATTTGAGGAATGTCAAAAATCACAGTTTAATTCAATGACCAGACAGAGTTGCTTATTGTAGAGAAAGACCTGAGATCACATTACAACCATATAACATGCAAATATTTCATAGAAAAGAAGATTAAGTCTAATTGACTTCAGGAATCAGTTGCTTTGATAGTGACGTCAGTCTGCTGCTGTGGGCGTCTGGTCTAAAGGTTTAAAAGAATCAGACGCAGAGTTTTAGTTCTGTAGAGAGGGACTGACAGCTAATGAGTTAATGAAGTAAATGAACAATCATGATGAACTCTTCACATGTGTCATATTTTTCTCTCGTTGCCTTCTTTGACACTGGGATCTTTGGACATTTATATTTCATAATCGTCATGATTTTATATGCGATAATAGTTTGTTCCAATGTTTTTCTCATTGTGGTTATCTGTATGAACAGAAGTTTACATGAACCTATGTACCTTTTTCTCTGCAGCCTGTTTGTAAATCAGCTGTGTGGTAGTACAGGGTTGTTCCCGTTCCTTCTGGTTCAGATTCTCTCTGAGGTTCACACTGTTTCTGTGGTTTTTTGCTTCATGCAGATTTTTTGCATCCATTTCTATGGGAATGTAGAGATTTTTATCTTATCAGTCATGTCCTATGACAGATATCTTGCTATCTGTTGTCCTCTAGAATATAACACACGTATGACACCCACTAGATTTGCAGGACTCACAGCTTTCGTGTGGTTATACAGTGTATTTGCAACTATTCTCATGATATCACTGAGTGCTCCTTTACAGCTGTGTGGAAACATCATTAACAAAGTTTACTGTGATAACTACTCTATAGTTAAACTGGCCTGTTCTGACACCACCGTCAATAACATCTATGGACTTGTCTACATGTTCAGTGTAATAGTTCCTCTTATAATTCTAATTATTATTACGTACATGAGGATTCTTAGAGTTTGTTTCTCTGGTTGTAAACAGAGCAGACAGAAAGCGATCAGCACCTGTACACCTCACATCGCTTCTCTGCTCAACTTCTCCTTCGGGGCGTTCTTTGAAATAGTCCAGAGCAGGTTTAATATGAGCAGATTACCCAATATGTTACGCATCTTTTTATCTTTATACTTCCTCACTTTCCAGCCGCTCCTTAACCCTGTACTGTATGGACTGAGAATGTCCAAGATAAATGTCATTTGTAAAAATCTGCTCTACAGGAAACACATATAGATCAATAATAACTTCACTACCAAGAAAGATATACTGTGTATATGTGTGTATATACTCTGTCTATTATGATAGCTGTAGAAGAAATACTTAATTTGTTGTGAGATTTCATTCCTTATAAACATATTTATCTTAATAATCTCACAGTTTTTAAAATCTCTAAAGTCATTGTACCACAGAAACTTGTCAGTGACTATTTCTTCTTTTGGTCTGTTCTATAAAACATGAGACAACTGTAATTATCATCACAAGATGAAATGATGTTTTTTTCATGCAAGATGCTCGTTTATCTAACATTTTGTTTACAAATTTGTATAAATCTGTTAGTGAGGTAGTTTATTGCTCTACATATTTAGAACAAACTGCCAGAGAACTGCAGGCCTGAACTCAAGACTGAAGACTTTCCTGTTTGCTGCTTTTTATCAAGTCAAACAATGATTTATTACTTGCACTGTAGGATGATTTGAATATATTTGTCTATTTTCTCTTTTGTGTGAACTGTATTTGTGTCTGTTTACAATACGTACATAAAATGACCATGTGTTGACATGTCCTGAATCAATAAACATCTTTCCTTATGTGGTCAATATGTAATTTAGCACCATATTTTGCTTGGGGCCCATCCAGTAGGTCCATATTATACTATATGGCCAGCACTTCTCCGTCTGTTTGTTAGCAAGTTAACTCAAAAAGTTTGGGTCGGATTTTCATCAAACTTTCAAGGAAAGTTGGGAATGAAACCATGAAGGTTATTTTGTCAGCGTTTGTCTGTTTATTAGTAAGATAAGTCAAAAAGTTTGGGTTGGTTTATAGCAAACTTTCAAGGAAAGTTGGGAATGGTACCATGAACGGATGATTAAATTCTAATAATGAAATCCTGGTTTCTAGATCACTTGGAGTTTTATTCTGCATAAATTCTGAAGGTGTATGCATGTGCAAGGCCAAAAGCTCCAACCATCAGTATAGTGGCGGAGCAGAAGTCTGCTGGACCCATAACCCAGAGGTCAATGAATCAAAGCCATCCTTTTCTATCTATACGTTTGTACAAGCAGTGAAGATTCAGGCAGTTCTGCCAGTTTGACATTTAGTCACTAATTGTTAAGTTGAACCTATCAAGTACTTGGCCAAACGAAGATAACTGAACTGTAGTTGTTGGACCTCTGGTGACTGGGAACCTGATGTCAGTGCTGGACCAGGGTCTATATTTTAGTTTTCCTGATTTTGAAATAGGTCAACACTGAGGCACATAGGAAATTATTGCTTGTAAGACATGGTGCTTAATATTAATGAATAGCAGCACTGATTTGAACATTGATTGATTTCCTGTCTTCTCTTTTTGAAATACCACAGGTCAAACATGACTTCTTGGAAGTGGAGGTGGTGTGGCAAAGTGGTCGAAGTCGATGGGTTTTAGGCTCCAGTCTCTATGGGGACGGGGGTTCAAATCGCACCACTGCCAAGTATAGCTCCTGGTATTTGGAGATTCTCTCCACTACTACAGGAAGTTGCTGCTGATCTTCAGAATGAAGACCAGTCTATGTTCCCAAAGTCTGGTGAACTCATCCTTCAGCCATTTAAAACCGAAAGCAATCCAGTTACTCTACAACCTCCTCTGTCTTGTGTGTCCCCTTCATTTTGCATAAATTCTGAAGGTGTTTACAGAAAAGAAGGCCAAACACTCCATGGTCTGGGTTATAGGCTCAGCACAGTGGTGGTGTGCTGGGCCTATAACCCTGAAGTTGATGGATCGAAACCTGCAAGGCTCCACAGGGTCTTCCTCTTGTTCGTCCATGCCCTCATTGCCACAACTGCGAGATGTTAATGTAACTGCACTTGCTAATGCTAATGCTATGGATAAATCCACTTATCTCTAACATGTAGAGACCATTTGGTTGTGTTTCTTTCATTAAATATTGCTTTACATTGTAAGAAAACCTGTTTTCACTGTACCTTGTATGCAATAATTGCGGTGCTAACAACATGGGAGTAACCAAAATGTTTTTACCTGTGATTGTCATCAGAATACCAATCTGCTATGGTTGCTTCTACAATGTATGGATGTATAATAACACTCTTTCACTCATTGGACTGACCAGATGCCATCTTTGTTTGGCAATTGTTTTGTTTAATAAAGATACTTCACTATAAGCCATGCGGTTGGATTACAATCATCAACTACACCTTTAATTAACACATTCATTAAAGGTTTAATTTTGCATATCTGTGATTAGTTTTATACTTGATGTCGTCTGATAGAGAATATTCATATATTTGTTCTTTCCAGTGGCCTTCTTATTTTGAAAAGGCATTGGGTAATAATACAATGAATACGGTTTAAAAAACAACATAGAACCTTTAATAACATCACAGTCAGGACAGGTGTGTTGTTCTGTCTTTGATTCATTTACAGTTTTATACATTATATACACACAAAAAATGGAACTCTGCATCGAATTCTGAACACGTTGAGTTAATGTATCAACAACATGAAACCAAGAGCACAATTCCATCGCATATCACATTTTCGCAAAACTGGTATCATGTAACACACTTTTTACACAATTCTTCACACTCATGTTCTTTATTTGGTAAAAAAACCCCAAACTGATCATGTTTCAGACATAGTATATGTTTTATTATAGTCATTAATCGTCTACATGTGTTTCCTGTAGAGCAGATTTTTACAAATGACATTAATTTTGGACATTCTCAGTCCATATACTACAGGGTTAAGGAGCGGCTGGAAAGTGAGGAAGTATAAAGATAAAAAGATGCGTAACATATTGGGTAATCTGCTCATATTAAACCTGCTCTGGATTATTTCAAAGAACACTCCAACAGAGAAGTTTAGCAGAGAAGTGATGTGAGGTGTACAGGTGCTGATCGCTTTCTGTCTGCTCTGTTTACAACCAGAGAAACAAACTCTAAGAATCCTCATGTACGTAATAATAATTAGAATTATAAGAGGAACTTTTACAGTGAATATATAAACAAGTCCATAGATGTTATTGACGGTGGTGTCAGAACAGGCCAGTTTAACTATAGAGTAGTTATCACAGTAAACTTTGTTAATGATGTTTCCACACAGCTGTAAAGGAGCACTCAGTGATATCATGAGAATAGTTGCAAATACACTGTATAACCACACGAAAGCTGTGAGTCCTGCGACCTTTCTGTGTGTCATACGTGTGTTATAATGCAGAGGACAACAGATAGCAAGATATCTGTCATAGGACATGATGCCTAAGGTGAAAAACTCTACACTTCCATAGAAATGCACACAGTAGATCTGCAGGAAGCAAAACAGCACAGAAACAGTGTGAATATCAGAAAGAATCTGAATCAGAAGGAACGGAAACAACCCTGTACTACCACACAGCTGATTTACAAACAGGCTGCACAGAAAAAGGTACATAGGTTCATGTAAACTTCTGTTCATACAGATAACCACAATGAGAAAAACATTGGAACAAACTATTAATGAATATAAAAACATGATAATTATGAAATATAAATGTGTAAAGATCCCAGTGTCAAAGAAGGCAACAAGAGCAAAGTATGAAACATGTGAAGAGTTCATAATGGGCCTTCATTCACTTAATGAAGCAAACATAATGAATGATAATCATTATTATATGACATTCTGATATAGACTTGTAAAGGTAAAGTTCATGTATAGACTTATGTAGATGAAATAAAATGTTTTATACCTTTCCCTGATATAAAATCAATGAAATACAATGGTTCGACCTGAGAAGACACACATGGATCCTCACATTGAGCTGCTGTAAACTGTCAGTCCCTCCTGACAGAACTGAAACTCTGCGTTTGATTCTTTTAAACCTTTAGACCAGACCCACAGCAGCAGACTGACGTCACTATCAAAGCACTTTTCCACTTCTATATGAAAATATAGGCCATGATAGTCAAATACCAAACTCATGTTTTTTTACCTGAGGAAGAAAAGAGCAAAAACAGGAGGTTGAAAGTGAACTGACAGAAGCAGATCCCATTCATTGTCATTGGGGGAAGAGCTTGCCCAGCCTAACTACAACTTTAAATCTGTCCAATGTATAATAATGTTGAAAAGGTCCTCAGCAAGCACCTACATACTTATGATATGGTGACCCATAGTCTGGGACCACAAGTGGTCAATGTGGTTTGTGGTATGATAAGAAAAACTAGACACTTCGCACCGAAATTGTGAGAGTTGGGTCTGTGCTCTGGGGCTGTATTATCAATCTCAAAAAGTTTGGTGAGTCTGTGAACTTTAGATCCAAAGTTATTGATTAAAACCATTCAGCCAATCAGCTTTCAGCTGAGCTGCTGAGCAGCTTTCTGCCAGCAGCTGGGCCGTTACCATGGTGACTAACTGCTCTGCTACATTTGAATACATGACTAACCGACTAAATCTGGGTAGGCAGAAAGACTACTTTTGGTCGGACCACATGCCGAACAAATAGTCATAATTCGAAAACCGTAAAAGATGATGAAAAAATTATCATATTTTCTGAGAGCGGCCCTTCCCCTGGTCGTACTGATATAATTTTTATTCCTGTATCTTGAAAAATGTGAGCACAGGAGCAGTTTAAAAAGTAGCAAGATTCTGAAAATCGAGGATTTTCAAATTCAAATTTAATATGGGACTGAATGGGAGCAAAAGAGGAACCAAGCTGTGCTTGAAGGCTCGTAGCAAGAAAACCGTAGAACTTTCAACTTTGTTAGTGGTATTGGAGCGATCAGGACGGTCGTGCCTACGTTTTGATATAAAAATGATTTATGTGCAGTTAAAATTGTGGCTACTCCGGCAATTTCTACGTTTATTTTTCAGAGCTATTTTCTCTCCCTCTACACTCTAACGATGACATCACCCACTCTAGCCTCCCGAGGCTCCTCCCATCCGAAATGAATGGGGACAAAATTCCGGACAAAAATGGCGACTACGTTGCCATGGTAACGGGAATCTCTGAGAAAAGTCATTCCGTACCATTCCCGGCCGAGCCGGTCGATTTGATATAACTATTATCACCAGTCCAACTCACCCCCAGTGCATTGTTCAATGCTCTGGGGGTGAGTTGGACTGTGCTACACCAGACCCAACTAATAAACTTACTGTTCAAAAAATGGGCTCTGGAAGAGAAGCTGTAAATAGTTAACATTTAAAATAATGTCAAAGTGGTTTTATTTACTAAGTCACTGACCAGTGATCAGTGGTGGGATTTTCTATCTTTAAGACTAAGATTGCCAAAATCTACTTGGCCATGAAGGGTGGATGAGATCTGTCCAGAGTTCCTTGAGGCTCTGGATGTTGGGGCTGTCTTGGTTGACATGACTGTGCAACATTGCACATCAGGGTTAGTGTTTCTGGACTGGAACTACACCTTTAATTAACACACATTTTTAATGAACTGCTTTGGAAGTTTATTTTGCATATCTGTGATTAGTTTTATACTTGATGTCATCTGATAATATTCTTGTCATCTAATAAGAATATTCATACATTTATTCTTTCAAGTGGCCTTATTTTAAAAAGGCATTGGGCAATAATACAATGAAAAAACAACATAGAACCTTTAATAACATCACAGGACAGGTGTGTTGTTCTGTCTTTGACATTTACAGTTTTTATACATTATATACACACAAAAAATGGAACTCTGCGTTGAATTCTGAAAACGTTGAGTTAATGTATCAACAACATGAAACCAAGAGCACAATTCCATCGTTCTATATCACATTTTCGCAAAACTGGTATCATGTAACACACTTTTTTTCACAATTCTTCACACTCATGTTGTTTATTTGGTAAAAAAAAAAAAAACTCTGGTCATGTTTCAGATATAAAAGAGGCCTCAGGTGAACTTTTCTGTGTTGGGCACAAAAATAAAGAAGATGGAGAAAGGATATATTCCCCTTTTTATATTTGTGCACTGATTTCATCATCACCTAAACAGAAAGGCGTGGTCTCATGAAGCCAAAACATACATCAACACTATCATCAAGGTCGTGCAGTATTTCATTTTGCAAGCGAATTTGACCATGTTGAAGAACTCTTTTCACTTTTATGTTTAGAGTTGTAGCTTGATTTCTCTAAGTGTCACCACATCAATAACTACACTTCTGTATTACAAGGAGAAATAATCACTGACAAGTTTCAAGTAAAATTATACAGACATCATATCTATTGACACAGTATATTTTTTATTATAGTCATTAATCGTCTACATGTGTTTCCTGTAGAGCAGATTTTTACAAATGACATTAATTTTGGACATTCTCAGTCCATATACTACAGGGTTAAGGAGCGGCTGGAAAGTGAGGAAGTATAAAGATAAAAAGATGCGTAACATATTGGGTAATCTGCTCATATTAAACCTGCTCTGGATTATTTCAAAGAACGCTCCAACAGAGAAGTTTAGCAGAGAAGCGATGTGAGGTGTACAGGTGCTGATCGCTTTCTGTCTGCTCTGTTTACAACCAGAGAAACAAACTCTAAGAATTCTCATGTACGTAATAATAATTAGAATTATAAGAGGAACTATTACACTGAACATGTAGACAAGTCCATAGATGTTATTAACGGTGGTGTCAGAACAGGCCAGTTTAACTATAGAGTAGTTATCACAGTAAACTTTGTTAATGATGTTTCCACACAGCTGTAAAGGAGCACTCAGTGATATCATGACAACAGTTGCAAATACACTGTATAACCACACAAAAGCTGTGAGTCCTGCGACCTTTCTGTGTGTCATACGTGTGTTATAATGCAGAGGACAACAGATAGCAAGATATCTGTCATAGGACATGATGCCTAAGGTGAAAAACTCTACACTTCCATAGAAATGCACACAGTAGATCTGCAGGAAGCAAAACAGCACAGAAACAGTGTGAATATCAGAAAGAATCTGAATCAGAAGGAACGGAAACAACCCTGTACTACCACACAGCTGATTTACAAACAGGCTGCACAGAAAAAGGTACATAGGTTCATGTAAACTTCTGTTCATACAGATAACCACAATGAGAAAAACATTGGAACAAACTATTAATGAATATAAAAACATGATAATTATGAAATATAAATGTGTAAAGATCCCAGTGTCAAAGAAGGCAACAAGAGCAAGATATGAAACACGTGAAGAGTTCATCATGGGCCTTCATTCACTTAATGAAGCAAACATAATGAATGATAATCATTATTATATGACATTCTGATATAGACTTGTAAAGGTAAAGTTCATGCATAGATTTATGTAGATGAAATAAAATGTTTTATACCTTTCCCTGATATAAAATCAATGAAATACAATGGTTCGACCTGAGAAGACACACATGGATCCTCACATTGAGCTGCTGTAAACTGTCAGTCCCTCCTGACAGAACTGAAACTCTGCGTTTGATTCTTTTAAACCTTTAGACCAGACCCACAGCAGCAGACTGACGTCACTATCAAAGCACTTTTCCACTTCTATATGAAAATATAGGCCATGATAGTCAAATACCAAACTCATGGTTTTTTACCTGAGGAAGAAAAGAGCAAAAACAAGAGGTTGAAAGTGAACTGACAGAAGCAGACCACATTCATTGTCATTGGGGGAAGAGCTTGCCCAGCCTAACTACAACTTTAAATCTGTCCAATGTATAATAATGTTGAAAAGGTCCTCAGCAAGCACCTACAGACTTATGATATGGTGACCCATAGTCTGGGACCACAAGTGGTCAATGTGGTTTGTGGTATGATAAGAAAAACTAGACACTTCGCACCGAAATTGTGAGAGTTGGGTCTGTGCTCTGGGGCTGTATTATCAATCTCAAAAAGTTTGGTGAGTCTGTGAACTTTAGATCCAAAGTTATTGATTAAAACCATTCAGCCAATCAACTTTCAGCTGAGTTGCTGAGCAGCTTTCTGCCAGCAGCTGGGCTGTTACCATGGTGACTAACTGCTCTGCTACAATAGATGGTAGCTTTCAGCTGATTGGCTTTAGCCGCCACATAAAGCCAATCAGCTTTCAGCTGAAAGCCAATCAGCTTTCAGCTGAGTTGCTGACCAGCTGGGCCGTTACCATGGTGACTAACTGCTCTGCTACATTTGAATACATGACTAACCGACTAAATCTGGGTACGCAGAAAGGCTACCTCTGGTCGGACCACATGCCGAACAAATGGTCATAATTCAAAAAACGTAAAAGATGATGAAAAAATGATCATATTTTCTGAGAGCGGCCCTTCCCCTGGTCGTACTGATATAATTTTTATTCCTGTATCTTGAAAAATGTGAGCACAGGAGCAGTTTAAAAAGTAGCAAGATTCTGAAAATCGAGGATTTTCAAATTCAAATTTAATATGGGACTGAATGGGAGCAAAAGAGGAACCAGGCTGCGCTTGAAGGCTCGTAGCAAGAAAACCGTAGAACTTTCATTTTTGTTAGTGGTATTGGAGCGATCAGGACGGTCGTGCCTACATTTTGATATAAAAATGATTGATGTGCGGTTAAAATTGTGGCTACTCCGGCAATTTATACATTTATTTTTCAGAGCTATTTTCTCTCCCTCTACACTCTAACGATGACATCACCCACTCTAGCCTCCCGAGGCTCCTCCCATCCGGAATGAATGGGGACAAAATTCCGGACAAAAACGACGACTACGTTGCCATAGTAACGGGAATCTCTGAGAAAAGTCATTCCGTACCATTCCCGGCCGAGCCGGTCGATTTGATATAACTATTGTCACCAGTCCAACTCACCCCCAGTGCATTGTTCAATGCTCTGGGGGTGAGTTGGACTGTGCTACACCAGACCCAACTAATAAACTTACTGTTCAAAAAATGGGCTCTGGAAGAGAAGCTGTAAATAGTTAACATTTAAAATAATGTCAAAGTGGTTTTATTTACTAAGTCACTGACCAGTGATCAGTGGTGGGATTTTCTATCTTTAAGACTAAGATTGCCAAAATCTACTTGGCCATGAAGGGTGGATGAGATCTGTCCAGAGTTCCTTGAGGCTCTGGATGTTGGGGCTGTCTTGGTTGACATGACTGTGCAACATTGCACATCAGGGTTAGTGTTTCTGGACTGGAACTACACCTTTAATTAACACACATTTTTAATGAACTGTGTTGGAAGTTTATTTTGCATATCTGTGATTAGTTTTATACTTGATGTCATCTGATAATATTCTTGTCATCTAATAAGAATATTCATACATTTATTCTTTCAAGTGGCCTTATTTTAAAAAGGCATTGGGCAATAATACAATGAAAAAACAACATAGAACCTTTAATAACATCACAGTCAGGACAGGTGTGTTGTTCTGTCTTTGACATTTACAGTTTTTATACATTATATACACACATAAAATGGAACTCTGCGTTGAATTCTGAAAACGTTGAGTTAATGTATCAACAACATGAAACCAAGAGCACAATTCCATCGCATATCACATTTTCGCAAAACTGGTATCATGTAACACACTTTTTCCACAATTCTTCACACTCATGTTCTTTATTTGGTAAAAAAAAAAACCAAACTGATCATGTTTCAGACATAGTATATTTTTTCTTATAGTCATTAATCGTCTACATGTGTTTCCTGTAGAGCAGATTTTTACAAATGACATTAATTTTGGACATTCTCAGTCCATATACTACAGGGTTAAGGAGCGGCTGGAAAGTGAGGAAGTATAAAGATAAAAAGATGCGTAACATATTGGGTAATCTGCTCATATTAAACCTGCTCTGGATTATTTCAAAGAACACTCCAACAGAGAAGTTTAGCAGAGAAGTGATGTGAGGTGTACAGGTGCTGATCGCTTTCTGTCTGCTCTGTTTACAACCAGAGAAACAAACTCTAAGAATCCTCATGTACGTAATAATAATTAGAATTATAAGAGAAACTATTACACTGAACATGTAGACAAGTCCATAGATGTTATTGACGGTGGTGTCAGAACAGGCCAGTTTAACTATAGAGTAGTTATCACAGTAAACTTTGTTAATGATGTTTCCACACAGCTGTAAAGGAGCACTCAGTGATATCATGAGAATAGTTGCAAATACACTGTATAACCACACGAAAGCTGTGAGTCCTGCGACCTTTCTGTGTGTCATACGTGTGTTATAATGCAGAGGACAACAGATAGCAAGATATCTGTCATAAGACATGATGCCTAAGGTGAAAAACTCTACACTTCCATAGAAATGCACACAGTAGATCTGCAGGAAGCAAAACAGCACAGAAACAGTGTGAATATCAGAAAGAATCTGAATCAGAAGGAACGGAAACAACCCTGTACTACCACACAGCTGATTTACAAACAGGCTGCACAGAAAAAGGTACATAGGTTCATGTAAACTTCTGTTCATACAGATAACCACAATGAGAAAAACATTGGAACAAACTATTAATGAATATAAAAACATGATAATTATGAAATATAAATGTGTAAAGATCCCAGTGTCAAAGAAGGCAACAAGAGCAAAGTATGAAACATGTGAAGAGTTCATAATGGGCCTTCATTCACTTAATGAAGCAAACATAATGAATGATAATCATTATTATATGACATTCTGATTTAGACTTGTAAAGGTAAAGTTCATGTATAGACTTATGTAGATGAAATAAAATGCTTTATACCTTTCACTGATATAAAATCAATGAAATACAATGGTTCGACCTGAGAAGACACACATGGATCCTCACATTGAGCTGCTGTAAACTGTCGGTCCCTCCTGACAGAACTGAAACTCTGCGTTTGATTCTTTTAAACCTTTAGACCAGACCCACAGCAGCAGACTGACGTCACTATCAAAGCACTTTTCCACTTCTAAATGAAAAAATAGGCCATGATAGTCAAATACCAAACTCATGATTTTTTACCTGAGGAAGAAAAGAGCAAAAACAGGAGGTTGAAGGTGAACTGACAGAAGCAGATCACATTCATTGTCATTGGGGGAAGAGCTTGCCCAGCCTAACTACAACTTTAAATCTGTCCAATGTATAATAATGTTGAAAAGGTCCTCAGTAAGCACCTACATACTTATGATATGGTGACCCATAGTCTGGGACCACAAGTGGTCAATGTGGTTTGTGGTATGATAAGAAAAACTAGACAATTCGGAAATTGTGAGAGTTGGGTCTGGGCTCTGGGGCTGTTGGCGCTCGGTGCATGGTAATCATTTGCTCAGAAATGGCGACTTTGTCACATGGCTAAGGATGGTGCAGGGAGTTAGTATCATCAATCTCAGAAAGTTTGGGGAGTCTATGAACTTTAGATCCAAAGATATTGATGAAAAAAGATTGACCAATCAGCTTTCAGCCTGACAGAAAAATCAGCTCAGCCACCAAGCTGTGGTGTTTCCATGGTGATGATGACATGACTGACACAGACCAACTGCTGGAGTAACTGTTAACTCAATCAGTCGTTGTGTGCGTGGGAATCAATTGCACCAAAACGGCGACTTTGTCGCTGTGGTAACCACCACATGGCTAGAGATGGTGCGGGGTGTTAGTATTATCAATCCCAAAAAGTTTGGTGAGCCTACGAACTTTAGATCCAAAGTTATTGATGAAAACCATTCAGCCAATCAGCTTTCAGCTGAGTTCCTCAGCAGCTTTCTGCCAGCAGCTGAGCCGTCACCATGGTGACTAACTGCTCTGCTACAATAGATGGTAGCTTTAAGTTGATTGGCTTTAGCCAACACATAAAGCCAATCAGCTTTCAGCTGAGTTGCTGACCAGTTGGGCCGTTACCATGGTGACTAACTGCTCTGCTACATTTGAATACATGACTAACCGACTAAATCTGGGTAGGCAGAAAGGCTACCTCTGGTCGGACCACATGCCGAACAAATAGTCATAATTCGAAAACCGTAAAAGATGATGAAAAAATGATGATATTTTCTGAGAGCGGCCCTTCCCCTGGTCGTACTGATATAATTTTTATTCCTGTATCTTGAAAAATGTGAGCACAGGAGCAGTTTAAAAAGTAGCAAGATTCTGAAAATCAAGGATTTTCAAATTCAAATTTAATATGGGACTGAATGGGAGCAAAAGAGGAACCAGGCTGCGCTTGGAGGCTCGTAGTGAGAAAACCGTAGAACTTTCAGCTTTGTTAGTGGTATTGGAGCGATCAGGACGGTCGTGCCTACATTTTGATATAAAAATGATTGATGTGCGGTTAAAATTGTGGCTACTCCGGCAATTTATAAATTTATTTTTCAGAGCTATTTTCTCTCCCTCTACACTCTAATGATGACATCACCCACTCTAGCCTCCCGAGGCTCCTCCCATCCGGAATGAATGGGGACAAAATTCCGGACAAAAACGACGACTACGTCGCCATAGTAACGGGAATCTCTGAGAAAAGTCATTCCGTACCATTCCCGGCCGAGCCGGTCGATTTGATATAACTATTGTCACCAGTCCAACTCACCCCCAGTGCATTGTTCAATGCTCTGGGGGTGAGTTGGACTGTGCTACACCAGACCCAACTAATAAACATTACAGTTTAAAAAATGGGCTCTGGAAGAGAAGCTGTAAATAGTTAACATTTAAAATAATGTCAAAGTGGTTTTATTTACTAAGTAACTGACCAGTGATCAGTGGTGGGATTTTCTATCTTTAAGATTAAGATTGCCAAAATCTACTTGGCCGTGAAGGGTGGATGAGATCTGTCCAGAGTTCCTTGAGGCTCTGGATGTTGGGGCTGTCTTGGTTGACATGACTGTGCAATGTTGCACATCAGGGTTAGTGTTTCTGGACTGGACAGCATCAGGCCTTGATAGGATCCACCCATACTGGGCTGAAAAAAGATAACTGCACTCCATGAAGGATGGGATCCAGCAAATAACATGGAAGGTCCTGTCAAGCATCAATGCAGGTAGAATGAGTAGGCATGTGGACCAATGCATGATCAGGGTTTAGAAAGGAATTGGCTCAACTTATTCTGGTTCTTATCCAACTATCTGGTGTTAGCTTTATTTTAAACCCAAGATCATTCATGAAACCCCAGTAGTTGTGGAGATATACTACATTAAGTCTGAGCATGTCATTTTAGAGAGGTAGACTGATAATTAGACCTAGAGGGGAACAATTTAATAAAATAATATTAATGATGCTTTGTACCCAACAACTTTATGATCTACTACACAGTCACAATCACTCCAGCTTAATGCTGTACAAAAACTATGACCCAACCAGTTTATAATCTCCAATCTACAGAAAAGATCCGTTTGAAACTCTACACCTTTACCTTCAGCTAATTTGGTGCATTATTTGCAGCAACCTTTTTGGCTCTTTGCTTCCTCAGGTTTGTGCCTATGAGCTCAGCATGTGGATATCATAGCCTTTACACTTGAAAAGTGCTTTGATAGTGACGTCAGTCTGCTGCTGTGGGTCTGGTCTAAAGGTTTAAAAGAATCAGACGCAGAGTTTCAGTTCTGTCAGGAGGGACTGACAGTTTACAGCAGCTCAATGTGAGGATCCATGTGATGTTATAATCTGTGTCTATTCAGGTCGTGCTGCTGCATTTCACTGATTTTATATCTGGGAAAGGTATAAAACTAAAGAGGTTTTATTTGTTTTTCAGTTTCCATAGATTCTCTTTATTTCTCTTTGAGTCTAAAGTGTAAATTTGACCTTTACGATCTATCACATGATAATGATTATCATTCATTATGATTGTTTAATGAAGTAAATGGATCATTATGAACTTTTCACATGTTTCATACTTTGCTCTTGTTGCCTTCTTTGACACTGGGATTTTTAAACATTTATACTTCATGATTGTCATGTTTCTCTATGTGTTAATAGTTTGTTCCAATGTTTTTCTCATTGTGGTTATCTGTATGAACAGAAGTTTACATGAACCTATGTACCTTTTCCTCTGCAGCCTGTTTGTAAATCAGCTGTGTGGTAGTACAGGGTTGTTTCCGTTCCTTCTGTTACAAATTCTGTCCGAGGTTCACACTGTTTCTGTGTTTTTTTGCTTCCTGCAGATCTACTGTGTGCATTTCTATGGAAACGTTGAGTTTTTAACATTATCCGTCATGTCCTATGACAGATATCTTGCTATCTGTTGTCCTCTGCATTATAACACACGTATGACACACAGAAAGGTCGCAGGACTCACAGCTTTCGTGTGGTTATACAGTGTATTTGCAATTGTTCTCATGATATCACTGAGTGCTCCTTTACAGCTGTGTGGAAACATCATTAACAAAGTTTACTGTGATAACTACTCTATAGTTAAACTGGCCTGTTCTGACACCACCGTCAATAACATCTATGGACTTGTCTACATGTTCAGTGTAATAGTTCCTCTTATAATTCTAATTATTATTACGTACATGAGGATTCTTAGGGTTTGTTTCTCTGGTTGTAAACAGAGCAGACAGAAAGCGATCAGCACCTGTACACCTCACATCGCTTCTCTGCTAAACTTCTCTGTTGGAGCGTTCTTTGAAATAATCCAGAGCAGGTTTAATATGAGCAGATTACCCAATATGTTACGCATCTTTTTATCTTTATACTTCCTCACTTTCCAGCCGCTCCTTAACCCTGTAGTATATGGACTGAGAATGTCCAAAATTAATGTCATTTGTAAAAATCTGCTCTACAGGAAACATATATAAACGTTTGCACTGATGTAAAACTAACCGATTGTGTCAAAATGTTGTCAGAGTTTGGAAAATCTCTAAAATTATTCTGAAACTTGTCAGTGATTATTTCTCCTTTTGTTCTGATTATACAAAGTTACAGAACTGTAGTTACTGACGAGAAATTGAGCTACAGTTTCTTCAAAATGGTCAAAATTCTCTTGCAAAATTAAATACTGCACTACCTTGAAAATAGTGTTGATGCATGTTTTGGCTTCATGAGACCACGTCACATATTTAAATGAATATAATGAAACGAGAAACATTAAATCAGTGAAATCAGTGCATTTGTCACTTTAATACAGTAAAATGTATGTAGACGATTAATAAAAAAGAGAAAAAGATCAGGAACACAGTTAACACAGCTTAACTAAAAGTTCATCATCTGTCCTGAAATAAATCACAGGATTAATCACATTAAATAGACATAAACTTTACATATGTTAAAAAAGCAGGAAGTAAAATGCATTTCCTCCTTTTGCCACTGGACAAAAGTGAATATAAGGACATTTAAGAAGATTTGAAAGAAATTGAATTGAACCATTAAACATGTAACTGAACATGTGTGTTTTATCCAAAAATGATGATGTAAATAATCTGTACTGAAACATAAAATACAAACTGATATATAACATAGACTATTTAGAATATTGGACAATAAAATATAAAGGAGACAAATGATGAGTCTCATCTACTTTAATTTCAAGACAAATAATGCTGTGCCAATGGATATTTATGTGATTATGACAGATTTCAGAGTTTGTAGAATCTCTAAAATTATTCTGCAACAAACAGAAACTTGTCTGTGATTATTTCTTCTTTTATTCTGATTAAACGTGTTAATATAAAAACATTATAGAGCTGTAGTTACTGATGTGATCCAGTTATAAATGGAAATGTCACGTTTGTCAGTGTCAAATCTCACATATTTAAATAAATATAGTAAAATGAATAAAATATGTTTGTGGCCAACACAGTAGAAGTCACCTGAGGTTTGAGGTTCTACATGATGCTATTTTTTTTTAGAAGTTTGCAAAAATGCTAAAAACCCATATTCCTTAATTAGATTCAACCTTATCGTCATCGGACACAACTTCATGTTCCTTCCTGGATGAATAAAAAGTTAAATATATTGTTTTATCTCTAGGAAAAACACAACCACAATGGAGAAGTGTTTGTTCCAGCCTCTGAGATATTAATCAGAATAAAGAAACACAGGGTCTTTACTGTCAGAGCCTTGTTTTAAAACCAATAATGTATTTTCACTGAGATACTATAGAAATAAAATTGGGATCATCCCTGTTGGTATGATTATAGGATTCTAAAAAGTGCTATTTCTGCTACTTCTAAATATGCTTTTTCTCCATTAAAGTTCCCATTGGAGCCAATTGTAATTTGTGATTTGGGGCCATACAAATAGGTCAAAGTTCTTCTTTAACCCTCCTCTTATGTTAATTCTTCATGAATTAAACCCTAAAACCCCCCAAAACCGAAAAACAAGCTAGTTAGCTACCAAGCTAGTTAGCTGCCATAGTTGTTGTTGGCTGAAGACACATAGACCTGATGGATAAATTCCTAATTACTAGTCAAACTAGTACAAACAATTGTTTAAAAGGGGAACATATTTAAATGAATACAAACAAAATAAGGGCGACATGGTGGCGCAGGGGTTAGCGCTGTTGCCTCACAGCAAGAAGGTCGCAGGTTCAAGACCTCCTTGGTCCTGGGTCTGGGACCTTTCTGTGTGGAGTTTGCATGTTCTCCCCGTGTCTGCGTGGGTTTTCACCGGGTACTCCGGCTTCCTTCCACAGTCCAAAAACATGCTCAGGTTAATTGGAGACTCTAAATTGCCCGTAGGTGTGAGTGTGTGAGTGAATGGTGTGTGTGCCCCACGATTGGCTGGCGACCACCTGGGGTGTATCCCTGCCTCTCGCCGTAACGCACTGGGATTGGCTCCAGCAGACCCCTGCGACCCGAATGAGGAATAAGCAGGTATAGAAAATGACTGACTGACTGACAAACGAAATATGACTAAATAGTAACACTATTTAAATAATACTTTTCCCTGTTTTTCCTAGATCCTCAAACTTTAAAACGGGTTGATTTGAGGGTTAAAGGTGAGTCATTGGAAGTTGGTTTGATGGCTCCTGCTGGTCTCTAGTGTGATGTGTGGTGTCATCATGTTTACTGTATCTCTCTCAGTAATGAGCCCCAGTGGAGCTCCAGCAGATCTTCACCTGGAACACAACACGAGGCCGGACCTCAGAGACCTCTGATGGACACTCGGACACTCTGGAGGCCCCGGCCACCGTCACTAATAGAGAACCATGGGAGGACGCTCTGCTGGCGCCATAGTTACTGAAAACAGCAGCTTCAGGCCTTCACTCTGGCTGTTTACTGTCCTGTAGAGTTTGGTTTGCAGCTTTTCTTCTTCTGTCCTGTAAAGTCAGGTTGGATTTTGACCCCAACACACCTGATTTCATCTACTTCCATCGCCAGATGCTCCGTTGATTTAAGGTCACAGTTTTTACATCAGTGGTCCCTAGTTTTTAGTCAACAGCAACTCTACCACTCCATTTAAGATAACTTTTGTTTTAACTTGTTCCCCCTTAGGCTTATTTATCAGCCTACCTCTCAAAAATGACATGTCCAGACTTAATGTAGTATATCTCCACAACTACAGGGGTAAGCTAGCACCTGGGAGATACTTGTATAAGTGCCAGAATAAATTTAAAATGTACAGTGCCCCCCAAAAACATCTACTTATGTTTAAAACCACCTGAAAATCATGGGTTAGTAGTCTAATTCTGGAGCAGTAAAGTAAAGTCTTAGAAGTAATTGCACCAAATGTCAGAACTAAGAGGTGAACCAGACTAATTTTAGAGATGTTTTAGTCCAGGTGTGTCCAGGCAGACCTGGATTTGCCACATTCTGCTATTATTATCACAAAAATGCAGAGATTTAAAGATTCATGTTTTCCTGATAGGCTCATATTATTGCTTGGGGTTGAAATTATGTTTTGTTAAGCTAATAATGTTTGATTCCGACTTGTAGCTGAGCTTCTTGCCAACATTTTGGTGTACTACATGTACGTATTAGTGCTTGCTGCTCGGCTTAACAAGAAGGGTAAATTATTTATGTACCTAGGGTCCTGGAAGGGAACAGGTTAACTTTGCTAGCTGACTGAGCAGCTGCCTGGGCCTTCCAAGCATTTCCACAAAAAAACTCCTCCCTGTGCTCTGGTTTTCCAGGCTTTTTCTAAGAAGCCACAGGAATTATTTGACCTTATTTAAGAGATGAAGGATGAGCTGGTGTCAGAGATGCTACTGCACCTTTTGATGATCGAATTTATTTCGATATAAAGCTAGAAAAGAGGTTTAAGGGAGAGAGAATTCAGGCGCGTGCTCATAATCAATTAGCAGACCCTGCAGAGCTGGTGCCATCCTTATGGCCTCCGCTAAAGGGTTCAATGGCAACAGCAAATAAAAGGGGCGACAAGGGGCAACCTCGCCTCATACAATGGAAGACTGTCTGATTTAAGTCCATTAGTCAAAATAGAGGGCTGTCATACAATCAAGGACTCCCTGACCTTCATCGTCCTCTCCTGCAGTCTAAGCCCATGGATCTTGGTATCTCATGGTTAAGGAGACAGGCATTGACTGGTCCACAGCCTTCATCTCCATCTGGAGTAGCCGCTCATGCCCATTACTTGCGTTCTGCTATTCCTCCAGTGTCTCCCAGCCAAAGCCCAACTTGACCTCTCCAATGTTCCTCGTGGCTACAATGACCGTTCTGTCTGACCGGTGTTCAGCAAAGGACTGTGCTCTGTCTTGCCCCCCATATAGGCCTTATGATAACGCCTGCAAAGAAACTGACATTTCCAAACTGGAAAGAGTGGCCATGGAGAGATATAGAGCGGGATCCCCAGTTTGCCTCACGGGGTTGGAAGGCTTTGGGTACCTCAGCCAGCCTTTTGATCTGGTAATTACATCCAGACTAATGGTCAGATGAAGCGGTCAAACCAGTACTTGGAAACATGGACTTTCAACTCTGTGCCTGGTCCACCCAATGACCTTTGGTTGAGTCGGCCTACAACTCCTTGGTCGGCTCAGTTAGAGGCATGTCACCATTCATGGTGGTTCATGGTGTCCAGCCCCCCTGGATGAGTTCAGGCTCAGCTCAGGACATCTCTGGAGAGGACTGCTGTTCAGGTTTGACCTTCATTGAACCCACCCCTGTAGATTGATTCCTTCTGGATGGCTCCCAGGTACATTGGTCCATACTCTATCGACCGTATATAGTCCGGCTTCAGCTTCCTGTAGCTATCAAGGGCCGCCCTGATTTTCATGTTTCCCTCCTGAAGCCTATGGGCCCACTTTTATTTAATCAAAACTCACTAAAGCCCTTCGTACACTTTGGTCCTCTCTACTCCTGGCCTTTCACAGTTTCTGCAAAAGTAGGCCTACGTAGCCCAAGATATAGATTCATATCATGGTTGTTCTTTTTATTCGTGAGAAGTTCATTGAACCTTGTGATATAGAGAAACCCGATGATACATTTGGTATTAGTGATGGATCATTTTACTTTATTACATATAACATGCATTCATTTCATGTAGCTGAAGGTTTGTTGTTTCTCTGACTGAGGGAATCAGTTGCTTTGATAGTGACGTCAGTCTGCTGCTGTGGGTCTGGTCTAAAGGTTTAAAAGAATCAGAAGCAGAGTTTCAGTTCTGTCAGGAGGGACTGACAGTTTACAGCAGCTCAATGTGAGGATCCATGTGATGTTATAATCTGTGTCTATTCAGTTCTTACCATTGGATTTGACAGATTTTATATCAGGGAAAGGTATAAAACTTTTAATTTCATCTATGTACAAAGTTTTACTTGTTTTTCAATATGATAAACGAATGTGTTCACTTTGTTTCTATAGATTCTCTTTATAAATCTGAAGGGTAAACTTCACCTGTACAGATCTAAATCAAACACAAATATAATGATTATCCATTCGTTATGATTGCTTAATGACGTGAATGAAGGATCATGATGAACTCTTCACATGTTTCATACTTTGCTCTTGTTGCCTTCTTTGACACTGGGCTCCTTAAATATTTATATTTCATGATTGTCATGTTTCTCTATGTGTTAATAGTTTGTTCCAATGTTTTTCTCATTGTGGTTATCTGTATGAACAGAAGTTTACATGAACCTATGTACCTTTTCCTGTGCAGCCTGTTTGTAAATGAGCTGTGTGGTAGTACAGGGTTGTTCCCGTTCCTTCTGTTTCAGATTATTTCTGAAGTTCACACGATTTCAGCTTTTTTTTGCTTCCTGCAGATCTACTGTGTGCATTTCTATGGAAGTGTAGAGTTTTTCACCTTAGGCATCATGTCCTATGACAGATATCTTGCTATCTGTTGTCCTCTGCATTATAACACACGTATGACACACAGAAAGGTTGCAGGACTCACAGCTTTCGCATGGTTATACAGTGTATTTGCAACTATTCTCATGTTGTGCTTCAGTGCTCCTTTACAGCTGTGTGGAAACATCATTAACAAAGTTTACTGTGATAACTACTCTATAGTTAAACTGTCATGTTCCGACATCACTGTCAGTAACATTTTTGGACTTGTTTATGTTTTCAGTGTAATAACTCCTCTTATAATTCTAATTATTATTACGTACATGAGGATTCTTAGAGTTTGTTTCTCTGGTTGTAAACAGAGCAGACAGAAAGCGATCAGCACCTGTACACCTCACATCGCTTCTCTGCTCAACTTCTCCTTCGGGGCGTTCTTTGAAATAGTCCAGAGCAGGTTTAATATGAGCAGATTACCCAATATGTTACGCATCTTTTTATCTTTATACTTCCTCACTTTCCAGCCGCTCCTTAACCCTGTACTGTATGGACTGAGAGTGTCCAAGATAAATGTCATTTGTAAAAATCTGCTCTACAGGAAACACATATAGACTATTATTGAATGTCACCAGCAATGTCAATGTCACAATCTGACCAATGTAAAAAACAACTAATCATGTAAAAATGTCTTTTATAAACAGATTTAATGTAATTATCTCTGAAATTATTCTGCAACCACAGAAACATGTCAGTCGTTATTTCTTCTTTGGTCTGATTATATCAAGTTCTATGATGATTGAAGAAGATTAACAGGTTTAAACTTTAAGTTTATTCTGAACTCTAAACAATAACAACTCTCTTGCAAAAAGAAAAAGAAACACTGCACAACCTTCAAAATAGTGTTGACGTATGTTTTGGATTCATGAGACCATGTCACTTCAAATCAATATAGTAAAATGTACAAATTTGAAAAGGAAAAAAAACAAATAAGCATTTGCCACTTTAATACAGTAATATATATGTTGAATAAAGTGATTCACACTGAATGAACATTAAAATCAGCTGCTCTAATGTTGTGCTCCAAACAGTAGAGGGCCTCATTTATGTCTGAAATATGATTAACGTTTTATTTCACCAAACACATAAGGGGGAACGATTGTGAAAAAAAGTACTACATGATGCCAGTTTTGCAAAATTGGTATTTATAATGATGTTTGTATATAATGTATAAAAACTGTCAAAGTAAGAACAACACACCTGTCTTAACTGTGATATTATTAAACCTTTTATGTTGGTTTTTAAACTGTAGTTATGCTATTATTGCCCAATGCTTTTTCAAAATAAGAAAACCAGAAAAAATATATGTAGAATAAATGTCGTACATCTTTAGATTATTGTCACATTCTCTTAAGAGACATCAGATGACATAAGCGTAAAGATAATCACAGCTACGCAACAGATTATTCCACAGCAGGTTATTGAAGAATGTGTAGTCCACAGTTCTAATCCAACTGCATGTCTTATAGTGAAGTATTAAACTGTCCGTCCCTGCATCCATCCATCCATCCATCCATCCATCTTCTTCCACTAGTCCAGGAAGGGTTATGTGTGTGTTAGGTCGAGAGGTCGAGAGTTGGCAGCAGGAGGCAGCAGCCCAAGAAGAGAAACCCAGATTTTATTTGTAGTTTATTTGGCAGGAACAATGCAGTGCACATTGTTACAATCATGACAAAACTTGTAGATGTGATATATAAAAGTTGTATAGCCAGATGGTTAGTTTGCAACCCCAGTCCAGATTTCCCTCTTCCCAGCCATGTCATCCAGGCCCAACCCCCAAGGTCCCCCCCAGGCCAGCAGAGAGTCATAGTCCTCCCAGTTCTGGGAGGACTATGTTCTATGACTAGTTCTATGACTGTGTATGACTAGTTCTGGGGCACCTCACCAGGGAGGCATCCAGAAGGCTCCTCACTAGATTCCCGAGCCACTTCATCTGGCTCCTCTCAATGCGGAGGAGCATCCGTTCTACTCTGAGCTCCTCCAGGATGACTGAGCTTCTGACCCCTGATCTCTAAGGGAGAGCCCAGTCACCCTGAGGAAGAAATTCATTCACGATTGTTCCTCATCCATCCTCCCTCATTGTTAACAAGACCCAGAGACACTTGAACTCCTTCACTTGAGGAAGGATCTCATCTCATCTCCCCGACCTGGATGTTGCACCTCAACCGATTTCCTGTTGAGAACCATGACCTCAGATTTTGAGATTCTGATTCCCAGCTGCTTCACACTTGGCTGCACACCACTCCAGCAAGTCCACCAAGTTTTGGACAGGCACTGACCACAGCTCCAGTTGGCCACCTCCACAGTCCACTCAAACTCAATGTCCCCCACCTCTGCCAGGACATGGCTGGTGTGAATTGAAGCTCCTTCTGACAGGAGATTCAGCAAGACGATCCCAGCAAACTCTCACAGAATGTTTGGGTCTGCCAGGTCTGCCAGGTCATCCTCCTCCACCTCCTCCACCATCTGTGCCAACTCATCACGAGGTGGTCATCCATTCACAGCTCTGTCCCTCTCTTCACCCAAATGTCCAAGACAATGTCAATCACTGAACTACGGCCAAGGGCGTCCTGGTGCAAAGTGCACATGTGGACACCCTTATGTCTGAACATGGGGTTCTTTATGGATAATTCATGACAAGCACAGAGGTCCAATAAAAAGCCCAAGTGAGCATTGAAGCCCCTTGCCAAATGAGGGAATCCCCAGAGGGAGTGTTCTCCAACACCCTCTCCAAGGACTCCAAAAATGGTGGGTACTCTGAACCACCGTTCAGTGCATAGACACAGTCAGGACCTGTTCCCCATCAGAAGGCAAAGGGGGGCTACCCTCTTGTTCACCGGGGTGATTATACAGGCACTGACCCAGGGGGGAAAGAAGCATTCTGAGCCCTTTTCTGCACCTCTCACCTCAAGTAAACTGGTTCTCTCTATGCATCAAGGTGTGCCTGACTATATATAACTGGTACCTCTCGATCTTGTGTACCAGCTCAGGCTCTTTCCTCACCAGAGATGTGACATCCCACGTCCCCAGAGCCAGCTACTGGACCAAGGGGTCAGACAACCAGGGTCGTCATGTCCAGCTGACACCTGACCCTCTCTCAGCTCACGATCATGTGCTGCTTTAACCTCTGCCTGTCCCTGATCAACCATTGCCCCACATCACCCTAGACTTAACCACCAGCTTCCCAGTTTCACTAGATAACACTACCATTCTAACCATTGTGGACTGTTTCTCTAAGAAACAACCTACGAAGGTGCCAAGGAAACCTTGTGTTACAAACCCTGTATGTCTAGGGGAAAAGGGGAGTAATGAAGAAATAAAGCAATCTGGTAAAAGTTACCAAACAATAATTTATTTAAAATACAGCTAAAAAGCAACCCAAAAAAACTCGGCCAACCACAAAGCAAACTCCAAGAAGATATCCAATGTGGAAAATAGACACCAGACACAGATTAGCAAAACCCAAAGTAAAACTACAGCACTCAAAACAATTTCCACAGGACAAGCAAAACGAACGCGGCCTCCACATTCTGCTGTCAGTTGACCCACTGGCAACTTCTCTTCTCTCCTTCAGCTGACAATGCAGGATCAATTTGGCTCTCAAACGGCAATAGCGTGGATCAGGGAGCAGGAGACGCATCATTTTCACTCAGTTGGGTTGTTTTCAACCCAGAAATATAACACAACACAGGTAACCCAGGAGTTGGGTTAACAAATATCTAAATAATGACATTGCACCTTCTTTTCTTTCGAAAAACCTTTATAAACACTAAACACAAACACACTAAACCAAGAGTTTAATGTGTAGTTGTTTTACATCTAGAGAAAACACATGTATAACGAAGAGGCAGGTCTTATTATCTACACCTGTGTACCAGCGTTTTCTATGTGTTTTTTTTCCATGTAATTCTTTACCATCTGAGCACCATTTTATATATTTGAGTAATTACTCTTACTGACAGAAGGGGAAGACAACATTTTTGTACTATAGTTTTATTATATCTAATAATATAATAATTTATTTATGTATTAATAAATTATTGTTGTTGTTATTGTTGTGAGGACTCTAAGGCCTGATGGATCAGATATAATAAAAATTGAAAAACATAGTTCCAAAATGATAATTGAAAATGTCTGAAGGACCAATAAAGACTTCAGTTTCAAAGAATTAGTGTCTGTCAATTATTTCAGGGTTAAGATTCTCTTACTGTAGGGATGTTCCTATATTCCAACAGTGTTTAGTTTATTTGCAGCTTGTCAACACATCTTTGCCTCAAATACATCAAACATTTCTATTTAACTTGCATCTATATCTTTGCAGCAATGCATTTTATAATGCAGTTCATATATCCATGTTTTCATAGGATCCAAGGAAAACAGGTTTGCTCCAAATAGATTTAACTGGACTTGACTGTGTGAGGAAAACACTGGAATCTGTTTTACATTACTGTCCAACATTAGAGCGAAACACAAGACGGATGTGGATACGGATTTTAGACATATTCAGGCCGTACAGAACGGGGTTGAAAAGTGGCTGACACGTGAGCCAGATTAGGGATAAAATGATCCGCAGCACATTGGGCAGATAGCTCATATCAAACCTGCTCTGTAGTATTTCAAAGAAACAACCGCAAGAGAAGTTGAGCAGAGAAGCGAGGTGAGGTGTACAGGTGCTGATGGCTTTCTGTCTGCTCTGTTTACAACCAGAGAAACAAACTCTAAGAATCCTCATGTACGTGTAAAGCATTAAAAACAGTGGACAAACGATTAAGAGAGAAGTGACGAAGGCTCCGGCGATGTTTTTGATCGTGGTGTCAGAACAGGCCAGTTTGACTATACAGTAATTATCACAGTAAACTTTGTCGATAACGTTCCCACAAAGCTGTAAAGAGCTGCTCCCAGATATCATCCAGGTACACAATAACAAAGGGTACAACCACGTCGCAGTTATAAGAATGGTAACTTTTCTAAATGTCATATGTGTTGTATATTGTAGAGGATAGCAAATAGCAAGATATCTGTCATAGGACATGGTGGCTAAGGTGAAGAATTCTACACATCCGTAAAAGTATAGAAAGAAAGTTTGCAGGTAACAAAAAGGAGCAGAAATAATGTGAATATCAGAGAGAATCTGAACCAGAAGGAATGGAAACAACCCTGTACTACCACACAGCTGATTTACAAACAGGCTGCACAGAAACAGGTACATAGGTTCATGTAAACTTCTGTTCATACAGATAACCACAATGAGGAAAACATTGGAACAAACTATTAACATATATAAAGACAAAACAATCATAAAATATAAGTATTTAAAAACTCCAGTGTCAAAGTAGGCAGTGAGAGTGAAGTATGAAACCTGTGAGGAGTTTATCACTATCATCCTGTAACACTGGTCAGGAATTCATTCATTTGACTTTAGTTAGATGTTATTTCTAAGCACATGCAGCTAAATTGTAGAAGACTAAACACAGATATCAAATGCATTATTAAAAAACAGATAAGAGACAACAGTCAGGTAAGATATAGATATGATAGATATGGTAAAGAGCTGCCTGACTGAGCTGAAACTCTTCCTCTGCTGTTTTTAAAGTGTTCAGACAGACGACGCCTCCAGCAGCCGACTGACGTCACTATGAAAGACATCACTGGTTATTACTCATTTATTATGGAGTAATGAAAAGATATTTATATATTATATATAAATGAGATTAAAATAATGGTGACTTTTTAAAGAATGGATGCTTTTGCATAACCTGCAGGCCGCTGCTACTTTCAGAAATTAGTAATGTCAAGTGCCAGATTATTAGTTTTTTACTATTAATCTGTTCTCTACAAGTTATAATTAACAAAAAAAGACCCCAAAACACTTTAATCTCACTACTATCCTGAATATATCTGTGTATATATATATATATATATTTGGAAATGCATTTCAAAATAAAGTACAATGTACGTTCATTTCAACCTTTAATTAACAATGAAAACCCAAAAATTACGATAAAAAATATTGTTCACCTTAATAGAGAGTTGAGGGGAAGGAAAAGATGTGGTGGAAAAAAGCGTACAAGCAATAGGGATAACCACATCCTGGAGAGGATTGTGAAATAAAACTCATTAAAAATGTGGGGGGATTCAACAAATAGTGGACTGCAGCTGGAGTCAGTGCTTCAAGAACCACCACACACGGGTTTTAGAGCTGACCAACGTCATGGAGGTGCAGATTTTATTTTCCAAAGCCACCAATACCTGGTTTAAGGACCATAGTATCCCTGTTGTTAATTGGCCAGTTAACCTCCCTAACCTTAACCCCATAGACAACCTATGGCGTATTGTGAAGAGGAAGCTGTGATATACCAGAGTGATGCCAAAAATTGATCCATGTCATGCCAAACCACACTGCTGCAGTAATTTAGGCAATAAATTATAAATAAATAAAATAAAATATTTAGTGCTGGACATGCTCATACTTTTTACATTTATACTTGGCCATATTTGCCCAGAATTTATAGAAATATTTCTTTTATATCTGTTTTAATTAATATTCTCATTTTCTGAGATACCAAATTTGGATTTCCATTATTTGTCAGGTATATACCGTATTTTCCGGACTGTAAGTCGCGTTTTTTTTTTTTAAGTTTGGCCAGGGGTGCGTCTTATACTCCGGAGCGACTTATGTGTGAAATTATTACCACATTATTACCGGTATATCATTTCACATGTTATTTTCACACAAAACAACCAGAGGGCGCTCTAGGCTTGTGTTGATAATTTCAACATTGGCGGTAACTTTTAAAAACAACTGAGAAGAGCTGAACAAAAACGGCAGCGAACAGAAAATCATAGTAGTAAAACATGGCGTCATCGACGTAGAAGAGGAAGCGCCGCATCTTCTACCTCTGGAGTTAGAGGAGTTGATGAAAAGTGACACCGAGGATGAAGATTTCATTGGGTTTTAGTGACACGGATGGTTTTGTTAGCATGTTATTGATGCTATAGTTATGGGAATATCTCTTAATATGTTGTGTTAACATACCAGGCACATTCTCAGTTGTGTCATGTAACGTCAGCCTGTTGTTGCCTCTATTCTAGTTTTATTTTAAATTGTTCATCATTTAAATTTTAAATGACATGTCTGTTCTTTTTTTATCAAATAAATTTCCCCCAAAAATGTGACTTATATATGTTTTTTCCTTCTTTATTATGCATTTTATGGCTGGTACGACTTGTACTCCGGAGCGACTTATAGTCCGGAAAATATGGTAAATTACGTGTGAAATCGCACGTAATGCACCTTTAATACACAATTCACTGACATCAGTGTTTCCAACATATATGATTTATTTGAAAATTATGAATACAGCTAATACAAAATCATTGCTTGTATTTAAAAAAAAATTCTAATATACATATTTTTTTTTGGAAATGCACAATGAGAAAATGTACATTCATTTGAAAAATCCTCAGTTTTAGACCCAAAGTCAGAATTAACTCATTAACTGATATATTTACACTGGTGATTTTAATGGTATATGAGTTATTAATAAAATATCATATATATGTTTGTAATATACATATTTGTTTGATATGCATGTCAAAATAAAGTGGAGTGAGATCATGTACATTTATTTTAAATTGTCATTAACACCAACAATTCTCAGCTTGTGTGAGCTGAGCTGAATGTGAAGTATCAGATTTTAATCTTTTAAAACCACAAATGTGTTTTCACTGAGATAAATGTTGTCATGATTTGATGCTATATAATAACTAACATTGATTAACTGTGTGGAAAACACTGGAATCTGTTGGGTGGTCTTTACTTTAACGTCCTACATTCCAGCAAAGACAAGACTTTTGCATATGATGCAGATTTTGGACATGTGAACCAATATAATGATAAAATAATAATCTTATCATTGGGTACTATCAATTAACATTGGGTAACTCATATAAAACAATTAATGGTGAAGTATTGCATGAGCATGCATGCATAAACATAAACATATAACTACTGGATGGACACCAAGCAAAATATGGTGTTAAATTACGTATTGGACACATAAGGCAAGATCTTTATTGATAAACAGTTGTGTTGGGTGGTTTTACTTTAATGTCCTACATTCCAGCAAAGACAAGACTTTTGCATATGATCCGTATTTTTGACATATTCAGTCCATAGAGTAGAGGGTTGAAAAGCGGCTGACACGTGAGCCAGTATAACGATAAAACAATCCGCAGAACGTTGGGCAGATAACTCATATTAAACCTGCTCTGTACCACCTCAAAGAAACCACCGCAGGCGAAGTTGAGCAGAGAAGCGAGGTGAGGTGTACAGGTGCTGATGGCTTTCTGTCTGCTCTGTTTACAACTGAAACAAACTCTAAGAATCCTCATGTACGTGTAAAAAATCTGAATTAGTGGACAAAGGCCTGAAACTGCAGTCACGAACATTCCGTAGATGTTATTGATCGTGGTGTCAGAACAGGCCAGTTTGACTATAGAGTAGTTATCACAGTAAACTTTATCAATAACGTTCCCACAAAGCGGTAAAGACCGACACAACGAGGACATCACAACACACACCAGCAAAGTGTATGACCAGGTTAAAGCGATGAGGACGGCGACTTTGTTAAATGTCATACGTGTGTTATATTGCAGAGGAAAACAGATGGCGAGATATCTGTCGTAAGACATGACTGCCAAGATATAATATTCCACACACACATATGTGTACACAAAGTAAATCTGCAGGAAACAGAAATCAGTAGAAATAATGTGAATATCAGAGAGAATCTGAACCAGAAGGAATGGAAACATCCCTGTACTACCATACAGTTCATTCACAAACAGGCTGCACAGAAAAAGGTACATAGGTTCATGTAAACTTCTGTTCATACAGATAACCACAATGAGAAACACATTGGAACAAACTATTAATATATATAAAGACAGAATTATCATAAAATATAAGTATTTAAAAACTCCAGTGTCAAAGTAGGCAGTGAGAGTGAAGTATGAAACCTGTGTGGAGTTTATCATGATCTTCCTGTAACACTGGCCATCAACTAATTACACTAAGTATTACATTTTGTTTTAGTCTAATATTAATATAAAGCACTGCGTCGGTTAGTGTTAAGTGTTAAACACACTTAAAGTATTCAGACTACACACACAAATAAAATTCATCATCAAGAAAACTATTGACACAATCGACCATTTTCTCATTTCAAGTCTATATAACACGACATAGTTGCTGATACTCATGTGATTCAGACTCCAGTCCTGCCTGACTGAGCTGAAACTCTGCTCCTGCTTCTTTTAAAATGTTCACACAATAGACGCCCAAAGCAGCCGACTGACGTCATTATCACAGGGACCAATTGGTGATACTGAATTATAAGGTTATGATATGAAAAGATATTTTATACTTATACACGTATGGTAAAGGTGTTATAATATGAAAAAGATGTTTTTCCTTCAAAATTCCCCCCTTTTTTTCCCTGATTAGGCCTCATCTGGATCTTAATTGGTAATTGACTGATCCTTCACCGTTAGCCTACAGCTCCATGGGGCTAATGTAATCACCCGACGTCGCTAGTGAGGCTTCAACTGGAAATTCCTCAATGCATCGTCGCTCCCATTTCACCACAGTAAAAGCACAATTTGGCCCTTCACACCACATCTTTCTACCATCATCCTGTGACACTGCATCAACAGAAGGTATTCTGAGGGCTCAAATAAATAGACAATAGACAATCCTGACCAACAACAATGCTCGTCAAATTGTGACAAAGGGATATTGTCTGTAAAGCTTTCTTATGTGATTTTGCTGTAATTTAAAATAAAAAAAATCTGGATTAAATGATCTTCTTGGTGTTTTTTGGGCCCCCAACACCAAGACTGTCCTATTAAAATGTCATCAGCATGTGCATTTCCCTACTAAAATGATTTCAACTTCAATTATTCCAAATATTAAATATCTTTTAGGTTTCATTATTCCATTATAAACCAGTAACAACCAGTGATGCCTTTCATTCATTCGTCAGTCGGCTGCTGTGGGCGTCTGTTAGAATGATGCCCATAAATTATCCCATGTTTACTCATTTCTACTCTTTTATTCTTTGTTCTGCAATAAGTTGTGTGTGTGACCTTTTCTGAGTTATCTTCCAGGTGGGCAGTGGAGATACAGCAGCTGTTGACTTGACCAAGATGTCAACTTCCTTCCAACTGTTCAATGATTTTACCAGGTTTTCCTGTTGTAATGACGAGAAAGATGTAAACCACCATAACTAACCTGGGAATTTAGCTGACCTGTTTACATTCTAGAGAAAGGAAAACCTTGTATTAGTTAGACATTTACGACAGTTTATGTTGTTGCTGGCCATTCCCCCTCCCCTTAGAAGCAACAACATCATGTAACTAAGGACCACCTTAAGGAAATAAAAAGAGGGTTCTGGCAGAGATATGGTTAGAGCGGGTTGGAGACGGCAACTGAGCATCTCTCTGTCCGTTCTCCTCACCAGTATGAAATTAATCCCTTCTTAGTCTTCTCCTCTTTGTGTGTGTTTTTAAATGTTTTAGGTTGTTTGAACCAGATGAGCGTCACCAACTGAGTTGTGTCATATTTGACCTGTGTTATACAGACTTTAAATAAGAACATGGTCAATTTGTTTTGTTTTTTTAATAATGCATTTGATATCTGTGTTTCGTCTTCTACAATTTAGCTGCATGTGCTTACAAATAACATCTAACTAAAGTCAAATGTAATGCAATTAATTCCTGACCAGTGTTACAGGATGATAGTGATAAACTCCACAAAGGTTTCTTATTTCATGCTCACTGCCTACTTTGACAGTGAAGGTTTTAAATACTTATATTTTATGATAATTCTGTCTTTATATATATTAATAGTTTGTTCCAATGTTTTCCTCATTGTGGTTATCTGTATGAACAGAAGTTTACATGAACCTATGTACCTTTTTCTGTGCAGCCTGTTTGTAAATGAGCTGTATGGTAGTACAGGGTTGTTTCCATTCCTTCTAACTCAGATTCTCTCTGATATTCACACTGTTTCTGCCGCTTTCTGTTTCCTGCAGATTTACTGTGTGTACACGTATGTGTGTGTGGAGTATTGTATCTTGGCAGTCATGTCTTACGACAGATATCTCGCTGTCTGTTTTCCTCTGCAATATAACACACGTATGACGTTTACCACAATCTCCGTCCTCATCGCTGTGACATGGTTATACTCTTTGTTAGTGTGTGTTGTGATGTCCTCGTTGTGTCGGTCTTTACAGCTTTGTGGGAACATTATCGACAAAGTTTACTGTGATAACTTCTCTATAGTCAAACTGGCCTGTTCTGACACCACGATCATTAACATCTATGGACTCTTTATGTCTGCAGTTACAGTCTTTTGTCCACTAATTTTAATGCTGTACACGTACATGAGGATTCTTAAAGTTTGTGTTTCCGGTTGTAAACAGAGCAGACAGAAAGCGATCAGCACCTGTACACCTCACCTCATGTCTCTGCTTAATTTCACTTGTGGTACTTTCTTTGAAATATTACAAAACAGGTTTGACATGAGCAGTTTACCCAAGATTCTGCAGATTCTTTTATCGTTATACTGGCTCACGTGTCAGCCACTTTTCAATCCTGTACTTTATGGCCTGAATATGTCAAAAATACGCATCCACATTCGCATCCGCATTCCTCTTGTCTTTGATAAAATGTAGGATAGTAATAGGATAGTAGGATAGCACCAAATCACAACTAAAGTGATCTCAGAGTTTTAAGATTTTACGTCTGACACTTTTACAAGCTGGGAACGTTGTACATTGTCCTGTATTCTGAAATGCATTTCCAAAAAAGATGTATAGACAAATAGAATAATACAGTATATGTTGTTTAATCTGTGCAAAATAAATCATATACATGGGAAACACTGATGTCAACAAAATGTGTATTAATTATTATTAATTATTATTTTCTCATTAAATAAATAGAATGTTTTTATCTGAAAAACAAATTGCTTTTCCTTCACATTACATTCGACACAGTTTTGAGAGATATCTTTTCATTTTTTCCCATAAAACCTCTGGTATGAGGAGGAATAAAGGATTTCCTCTCAAGCTCTAGTAAGAATATCTAAATAAGTAAAATATTAAATAATAGCATTATATATTAAAGCTATAGTATGGGACCTTTGTCTATAGCCTTCTGGCAGTGAGTGTAGTTTCATTAATATATCTATAGTAACATGATTCTACAGGTTTCTTTATTCCAATCAATACTTCAAAGAGACGATAAAGATATATTTCTTTATTGTGGATGTGTTTTCCTAGAGGTAAAACAACCTCTTTAATTATGTTTATCTGTCTATAAAGGGATCATGGACTACTTGTGAGGATGGTAAAGGTAAATTTAATCTAATATAAATCTTAAGCAAGTCAAACTATTCAACTTTAATCCAAGAAACAAACACTCTCACTTTCTACCCAGATAATGTACATCAGTCATTATCCCAGCAGTCTACATCCCACCACAGTGAGTCCAGACGCTGCCCTGTCAGATCATGATCTGCTCACATGTTGATGATCTGGATGCTGTGATTCATTGGAGAATTCACTCAGAAGGACCTTAAGAAGGTTCTGACTGAACCAACTGATACCAACATAGAAACACAGCTCCAGTCTTCCAGTCCAGAGCCACTGCCCCCAATGTACCCGAGGCAGAACCTTCTTAAGGTTCTTCAGGGTTTGTCACACCGTGGTGAGGTTGTCTCCTTTTGGGTTATTGTCATGTCACTTCCTGTTTTATTTTGAAAGACTCACTCTCCTCTGTTTTATATATATTTATTGTATTTGTCTTGTGCCAAAGTGTTTCTTCTTTGTCTGATCACCAAAGTCTCATAGATTAGAGCCTTTTGTTTTCTTTCTAGTACTAAGTAGTTAGGTGTTTCTTCAGCTAAGGTTTCATAGCCTGCTTAATTTCCACTCTGTTCAGAGGTTTCACAATAAAAGACTTACTGACAGCTCTGTGTCCGAGTCCTCTTTTGAGTCCTGGTCTGATAGTCTGATCAAATTCTCCAGCATTAATGGACAGCATATTGCTCTGATTGATAAAACGAGAGATTCCACTAATTAACCCTGAAAACCATTTCGGGTGATTACCTGAATACCAAGAGTGTGCAAAGCAGTAATCAGCTATGGCTATTTAGAAGAAACTAGAATATAAAACATGCTAAAACATATGATAAAGACAACGAAAGAAACATTAACGTCAAAGGTAAAATGTTACCGGTATGATGTCTTTAAGCACAAAAACAATATTTGACTGGACCGGCAGCAGGGAAAATAGGGAACCAGACTCCAAAGCTATGACAATAATAGTCATTTATTTAACCAAGAAGTAAACTGTGAAAAAACATGAGATGTGGACATCAGTGAAGTCAGTGGTGAGGGTGCTTGTATGTACAATGAAGTCTGAAAAGAGAAGAGAGGGATTCCCATCAAACACTTGACTGAATCCAGAATGTCTGGGTTAATACTCCTGTCAGTGGCCTTGACCAAGGTGCTGGCAAAAAGAACTAAAGTTGGTCCCAAGGTGCTGCACGGTAGTTGCTCAGTCTTCAAATAGTGTAGGGTGGTTTAAATGCAGGATCAATTAGATCAATAAAAATGGATCTAATATCAATCGTAACCCCAGCCAGGAAGTGGGGTTTTATAATGGGACAGATTTGTCCAACTCAGGAGGTCAGTGGAATCGACCTGATGCGTTATTGAATGGAAAAACAACATATGAACACAAGCAAGGGAACCATTACATTAGAATGCTGCATATATATATGTTGACATCATTTCACTTTTACCACATATATTAGCATATATTAGTCATAGACCCTGAACAGTTTATTCAAGTGTTGACAATGAAACATTAAACTTATTTCTAGGATTGTGAATTTTGGGATGTATTTGAACATCTTTTGTTTTACTATAACTATAACATTTGTTTCACCAAACACTTTCATGTTCGATGTTTTCTTACTGTAAATTGCAAAGGTTTTTGAAAAACACTAAATGTATTTACTGTCCTATTTATCTGATACAGGATCTCTGTGAACAACCAACACTTTCCAACAGAAGACATGTTTACATGTATTTCGTATTTTTGACATTTGCATTCCGTACATGACTGGATTCAACAGTGGTTGCAGTAATGCAAAATATAATGACAGAATGAGTCGCACCACGTCTGGTACACCACTCATATCAAATCTAGTCTGAAATATTTCAAACAAACACCCAAAAGAAAAGTTCAGCAGGGAAGCAAGGTGAGGTGTGCAGGTACTGACAGCTTTCTGTCTGCTCTGTTTACAGCCAGAAAAACACACTTGAAGAATCTTAATGTAAGAGAAAAGTATTGGAAGCAGAGGGACTATGGTGGTGATAACAATACCAAACATCCCATAAATGTTATTCACTTTGGTGTCAGAACAGGCCAGTTTAGCAACTAGGTAGTTACTACAATACAAACTATTTATTGTGTTTCCACACAATGTCAAACGGATGGTTAAGGATAAATTAATGAGAAATTTCACAAAACAATAGATCCACATCAGAATAATAATGATGACTGCCTTGTTACATGTCATACGTGTGTTATATTCTAGAGGACAACAGATAGCAAGATATCTGTCATAAGACATAACAGTTAAGTTACTAAACTCTACGTTTACATACGTGTACAAACAGTAAATCTGCAGGAAACAAAAAGAAGCAGAAACAGTGTGAATATCAGAGAGGATCTGAACCAGAAGGAATGGAAACATCCCTGTACTACCGTACAGCTCATTTACTAACAGGCTGCACAGAAAAAGGTACATAGGTTCATGTAAGCTTCTGTTCATCCAGATAACCACAACGACAGATGTGTTCACAGCAATAATAATAAGATATAACATCAGAGTTAACATGAAATACAAGTATCTTAAAGTTCCTACATTAATATAAGTGGTGAGAATAAAGTAGGATATCGTTGAATTGACCAACATTCTTGCTTCAGGTTGTAGAACAACTACAGTATAAATGTTTAATTGTTTCCCCATAGCTGAATAGTTTGTTTTGTTTAAAAGCATCATCATGAATTGCTTGAACACTGCATTTCTGGACCTTTAAAAAGTGACAGGATAGAAAATCTCACATACAGTTACCCTCCTTTAAATAAGTTCATGTTAAACACAACACGACTCTACAGAAGCCTGTTTACCTCCACCTCTAACTATTGGCTGCAGCAATGTGTGCAGCTTTATATCTTTTCTGGACTGAAGAATCCCAACGGGCCGAGTTCATTTCATCATCCAGTACCATACAAGTTCATTGACTGATAAGTTCAATAGATAACATACAGTCCAAGTTCATACAAGTTCCCCAACGCTTTAATTATGTGAAGTTGTACAGGTACATACAATGTGAGAACACATTTTAATACTGGACAGTAGTAGCTGGATGATGCCGCTAAGAGCTACACTTCTGTTCACTTAGAAATTTACTTATTTTTGAAAAAAAAAAACAATTTTTTTTCAATGAAGACAACATTAAACTAATCAGAAATACACACTATACATTGCTAATGTGGTAAATGACTATTCTAGCTGCAAATGTCTGGTTTTTGGTGCATCAATATCTACATATGTGTATAGAGGCCCATTTCCAGCAACTATCAGGCACTGTGCTATTGGAACAACGTGTTTGCTCATTGCATCAGAAGGTTAATGGATGATTAGAAAACCCTTGATGCTAACATGTTAGCACAGCTGGAAACAGTTTAGCTGCTTAGAGAAGATGATAAAAGCATACAATACAAATCATTATTATTATTAATATTATTATTATTAACCTCGTCAATGTTTTGACGATATTTTCTATTCATTTTACAACTCATGGCGGCAAATAAAAAGTGTGACTATTCATGGGAAACACTAAATTGTCTGGGTGACAAAAAAATATATATATAAGAAATATAAATAAAAAATTACATGAGCAAGATTTTTACATCAACGAATACTGACAATACATAGAAAATGACACTTTATTAATTTTGTAGAATGTATTTACTGTATTTAAAATACATAATTCTAATTAATGACATTTTTCAGATCAGTATTTCATATTTATAATAACATATATGTTTTAATTAGGTATCTGTAATTAATTAATTTAGATGTATTATCCCAGTAGTCGTAGTAGTTTCCGTAAGTTTCCGGAAGGGATGATGTCATCACTGCGGAGCGGGTCTTTGCTATCCTCTCAAAACTGCTTCACTTCCTTCTATATCAGCAAATTTCACTGCACATGGATGATTTATACATTAAAATGTAGGGAAATTTCTCCCCTTCGCTCCAATGTGACTCTTGAAGCTGAGAAACCTACGGTTTGGACTCTAGGAGGCTCCAAAATGAAGCTTGGAGGTGAGTTTCAGTGAAATCAGGTGAGTTTACATCAATAAATGCTAATAATATATCAACAAATTCATTAAAATACCACACGATTCATTTTGTAGAATGCAGTTACTGTATATAAATTATATAATATAATTAATTACACTTTTCTAAAAAGCATTTTGGATTCATAATGACTTACAGTACTCTGTATTAAGCACATTAAAATGCCATGTTATTCCTTTTTTTTAGCATTTACTGTATTTAAATTATATAAATACGTAATTATAATTATGTATTAATTAATTTTAAGTAGTATTTTTTATTCATAATGACTTTAGATGAATGAATTTAGATGTATTATCCCATCTCTGCTCTTCAGTAGTTTCTGGAAGTTTCCCGAACTGATGATGTCATCACTGCACTATCCTCATTTAAAACCTCATTTAAAACTCTGTAACTTGAATAATTCTCACCACATTTTAATGATTTTTACATCAAATTGTGGGGAAATTCATCCCCATCGCTCTAATGTGACTCCCGAGGCTGAGAAACTTATGGTTTTTTGCTCCAGGAGGCTCCAAATGAAGCTTGGAACCTGCCTCCGGTGGTTTAATCTCATGTTGAAATGAGCTGAGCAGTAGCAGAGATCTCGTGGATTTTTTCGCTTTTTTTCTCACATTTTTTCGAGCTACAGACATAAAAATTATACCAGAGCGACCGTGAGACTCTTGTCTCTCAGAAGATATGATCATTTAGTGAATACGACGTATGGTTCTTGAGTTATGAGCAATAGACTGGTGAGTTGTAGCTCCGTTGCTATGCGGTATCCAGGGCTTTTGTAAAGAGATTTCCCTCGACTGAATTTAATAAAATTAAAGTTTTTTAAGGATTAATTCGATGATTCTGTGAATTAACGATGCCTGTGACCTTTGTGGACGAGTCTTTATCAGGTAAGAATGAGTTTAAATTAAGTAAATTAACGTTTTCTCCGTTGCTGCGTCATGGCTGTTAGAATTAACATGTTAGCCTGTGTGTAAATGTCGTTAAAATTAGCAAGTTAGCTTGTTAACCTGTGTGTAAATGCTGTTTAGGTTAGCAAGTTAGCTTCTTAGCCTGTGTGTAAATGCTGTTTAAATTAGCAAGTTAGCTTCTTTGCCCGTGTGTAAATGCTGTTTAAAGTAGCAAGTTAGCTTCTTAGCCTGTATGTAAATGCTGTTTAAATTAGCAAGTTAGCTTCTTTGCCCGTGTGTAAATGCTGTTTAAATTAGCAAGTTAGCTTCTTAGCCTGTGTCTAAATGCTGTTTAAATTAGCAAGTTAGCTTCTTAGCCTGTGTGTAAATGCTGTTTAAATTAGCAAGTTAGCTTGTTAACCTGTGTGTAAATGTTGTTTAAATTAGCAAGTTAGCTTCTTAGCCTGTGTGTAAATGCTGTTTAAATTAGCAAGTTAGCTTCTTAGCCTGTGTGTAACTGCCGTTAAAATTAGCAAGTTAGCTTGTTAACCTGTGTGTAAATGCTGTTTAAATTAGCAAGTTAGCTTCTTAGCCGGTGTGTAAATGCTGTTTAAATTAGCAAGTTAGCTTCTTAGCCTGTGTGTAAATGCTGTTAAAATTAGCAAGTTAGCTTCTTTGCCCGTGTGTAAATGCTGTTTAAATTAGCAAGTTAGCTTCTTAGCCTGTGTGTAAATGCTGTTTAAATTAGCAAGCTAGCTTCTTAGCCTGTGTAAGTAACATAGTTTGTGTTTGATGAAATATATAACTTCATGTTATTTCTGCTTTTGCTTATGTGAAGGTTCTTCTATTATGATCATGTGTGTATAACTATTACTATCTGCATATTTTTATTTTTATCTGAAAATTCATTATTAGAATTAGTGATTATTATACAAATCTGGTGCCTTAACTACATTCATGATGTTGAGTAAGTTTTCTTTATTTTAATAGTTGATCCACCGTACAACTAATGCTCGAAGGGAGCGAGCGGACCAACAAGATGGCGGCCGTGTGGGGACGTGGTGCAGAGGGCGGCAGCATTGGGTGAGTTATCTAATCTTCTATATACATATATAGAATATACATATATATAAACTGCTGTGAGGTCAATTCAATCACGGACATTATGGCTGATGAGAAAAAAAACACAAGAAATCTGGGTATGGACAGTAGACTAGAACAATAACCGGGCACTGAGTGCTGCGGCCACCAGGTAGGTATAGTCCTGAGTTTTGGGCAGGACTTTAGCCACACCTGACACCTCCACCTGGTCACCCAGCCTAAACACACACTCAGGGTGGCAGCCGACTTATAGTAATTACAGAAATGCCTGCAGAAAGGCCTTTTAAGGGGTGTCCACACCGGACAAAAATTTGCGTGACAGCACGACACGATTACATTTTAAGTCAATGGGAAGACGCGATTTTTCGCGGTGCAACGTGATGGACGTGAAATGGCGAAAAATCACGCTTTGCACCGCGAAATTCTCCTGTCGAGTTGAAAATATTGAACTTTTCAGGCCAATTCGCAGGATGACGTAGCGCGACAACCAATCAGCGTTGAGCTTCGCTCCACGTCCCCATGACAATTCACTTATCGCCAGTCTTTTACTTTTCAACGGACTTGGAAGCCGCGTCGTCCAGGCGGAGCTCTGGTAGGAAGCGTTGAAACCAGCCGAGCTCTGTGCACCTCCAGAGGGGATCATGTACCCAGAAATGACGGCGGAGCTTCGGACTTTCAGAGCTGGACAACACAGTGACAGTGGTGATCTCACACATAGATGATGAGAGAAAAAGCAAAACAGGAGGGGACATGATGACGCAATTTGGCGAATTTTCGCAAAACAGACATTAAAATTTGTCGTGCAACAAAATTGTGTCAATTGCGTGAAAAAAGCGTGTCAGTTAAGTCAGGTAGGTGTGAACACCCCTTAAGTTTAAAGAAGTGCTTTGACCTTTGCACTTTGGAGGATTGCTTTACAGATGTGCACTAAGGCTGTCATATATATATATATATATATATATATATATATATATATATATATATACAGTAGAGGTCAAACGTTTGGAAACTCCTTCTCATTCATGTGTTTTCTTTATTTTCATGACTATTTCTATTGTAGATTCTCACTGAAGGCATCAAAACTATGAATGAACACGTTTATGGTGTTATGTACTTAACAAAAAAAAGGTGAAATAACTGAAAACATGTTTTATATTCTAGTTTCTTCCCTTTGCTCTGATAGATCAAGCAAGAAATTCCACTAATTAACCCTGATAAGGCTCAACTATGAAGTGAAAACCGTTTCAGGTGACGACCTGAAATGGTAGTTCATCAAGAGAATGCCAAGAGTGTACAAAGCAGTAATCAGATCAAAGGGTGGCTATTTAGAAGAAACTAGAATATACCATAAATATATATGCACCATAAGCATGTGTTCATTCATAGTTTTGATGCCTTCAGTGAGAATCTACAATGGAAATAGTCATGAAAATAAAGAAAATAATAATAATAATACACAAACTATCAGTAATCTCTCAATTTTTCCTTGATAACAAAGCAAATGGACTCATTTATTATAATATTGTCCACTATAAACTGGACACAGACCACAATAAAAACTGGGACAGGGTCAAGTATCATACAAACATGTTGTATATGATAAAGACAACGAAAGAAACATTTGACCAAGGCGTCAAAACTATAATAATAATGAAGGAATTTTGATCTAATATTAATCTTAACCCCAGCCAGGAAGTGGTGTTTTATTTATTTTTTGTTTTATTTATTGAAGTGTCGGTGTTTCTGAAACTTATTTCTCGGATGTGTTTGTTTGTTAGACATTTCTCACTATATCCTTTAACACTCGATTTGATTTCAACACTCCACACTGCAAGATTAAAAAACACTAAATATATTTCCTAACATTTGTCCCATTTAACTGACACAGGATCTCTTTTAACAACCAACATTTTCCAACATAAAACATGTTTACATGCATTTCGTATTTTTGACATTTGCATTCCGTACATGATCGGATTCAAAATCGGTTGCAGTAATACAAAATATAATGAAAGAATGATTCGTAGCACGTCTGGTACACCACTCATATCAAATCTACTCTGAAATATTTCAAACAAACACCCGAAAGAAAAGTTAAGCAGGGAAGCAAGGTGAGGTGTGCAGGTGCTGACAGCTTTCTGTCTGCTCTGTTTACAGCCAGAAAAACACACTTGAAGAATCTTAATGTAAGATAAAAGGATTGGAACTATCGGAACTACAATGCTGATAACAATACCAAACATCCCATAACTGTTCTTCAGTTTAGTATCAGAACAGGCCAGTTTAGCAACTAGGTAGTTATTGCAATATATGTTGTTTATTATGTTTCCACACAGTGTCAAATGCATGTTTAAGGATATATTAATAAAAAATCTCACAAAACAATAGATCCACATCAGAATAATAATGATAACTGCCTTGGTACACGTCATAAGTGTGTTATATTGTAGAGGACAACAGATAGCAAGATATCTGTCATAAGACATGACGGCTAAGTTACTGAACTCTACGTTTGCATAAGTGTACAAACAGTAAATCTGCAGGAAACAAAATGAAGGAGAAATGGTGTGAATGTCAGAGAGGATCTGAATCAGAAGGAATGGAAACATCCCTGTACTACCATACAGCTCATTTACAAACAGGCTGCACAGAAAAAGGTACATAGGTTCATGTAAACTTCTGTTCATACAGATAACCACAATGACAGATGTGTTCACAACAATAATAACAAGATATAACATCAGAGTCAACATGAAATACAAGTATTTTAAAGTTCCCATGTTAATATAAGTGCTGAATATGAAGTAGGATACAGTTGAATTGACCATTGTTCTAGTTTCAGGTTGTAGAACAACAACAGTGTAAATGTTTAATTGTTTCCCCATAACTGAATAGTTTGTTTTGTTTAAAAGCATCATCATGAGTTATATGAACACTGCCTGTCTGGATTTCTTTATAAATCGACATCAAATGACATATTACAAAATCTCACGTACAGCATAAATGTACCAGGTACCTTCCTTCATGGTAAACACAACATGAATCTACGGACGCCTGTTTCCTTCACCTCTAACTGTTGGCTGCAGCAACGTTTTATATCTTTTTTGGGCTGTAGAATCCCAACAGGCTGAGTTCATTGCATCATCCAGGTTCAAACAGAAGCTACAGTGTTCAGCATTAAAGTTCTTAAAGTTCAAAGTTAACATTAATTAAAAACAACTGTTCAGCCTCAGACTGAGTTATGTGAAGTTTTACATGTATGTAGAAAACATTTTCAAGTGTTGGACGATTCTATTGTATTTCTAAGGCTTATTAGGGCCTAAACCAGGGCTATATTGGACCAAAAAAAAATTAATCTGGAGCTGCAAATAGTTAAAAGCCTTATATGAAGGTAATACAGGCTGCAAGTGTATATTAGCTATTATTAAAACGACTAAATAAGCTATAAATACACAATAAATGTTTATTTTCCCTGCAGCACGTGACTACTCTGCTGTGACATATTTGCTGCTTTAGGTTTAAATTCCATCATGTATTATGTTTTGTTGCCTTTATTTTTATTTTGAGGATTAAAAACAATACAATCCTCCTCTTTCCATAACAGCTGATATCCAATACCGATCTGATTCTACTGTTGAATGAATGTTGCGCCCTCACACTGCAACGAGAGAATAGAAATGTTTTATTTTTTTTATTTTTCTGCAAGGATAGTAAGCAGGATGAGCATCTTCATCTCATCTTCTATAGCTGCTTATTGCTCATTAGGGTCACATGGTCTGCTGTAGCCAATCCCAGCGCATTATGGCGAGAGGCAGGGATACACCCCAGATGGTCGCCAGCCAATCATGGGGCACACACACCATTCACACCTATGGGCAATTTAGAGTCTCCAATTAACCTCAGCATGTTTTTGGACTGTGGGAGGAAGCCGGAAAACCCACGCAGACACGGGGAGAACATGCAAACTCCACACAGAAAGGTCCCAGACCCAGGACCAAGGAGGTCTTGAACCTGTGACCTTCTTGCTGTGAGGCAACAGCGCTAACCCCTGCTCCACTGTGTTTAAAATCGTATTTTAAACTTTATTTTCCATCTCTACTAAAGAGGTGAAAAATGCTTGATTCTTTTCTTTTTTTTATACCAGGAGTGAATATTTTGACAAAGACAATGAACAACGACTTTTTGGAACATTGCCAACAATTCCGCTGTGCTTATCAAAGTGATCCTATGTTTACTATGTGCTGTTACTCTCTAATTATCATTAATCATAAGAAACATTTAATAGAGAAACACAGTGTATTTATTAAAGAGATATAAACGGGAATATGCCTATCCACACGCAAAGATACGCAGGTTCACATGGGATAAACCCGCTGTGATACACCGACGCCCCCTGCCATCATTTTACATTTTCATATAATTTTGCTGACCCCTGGCCTAAACCCACTGACAGAGGGCAAAACCCTATTACAGGGGTAGGCAACCCTGGTCCTAGAGAGCCACTGTGGGTGCAGGTTTTTGTTCCAACCAGGCAGCGACACACCTGATTCTAAGGTCCTTAGCAAGGGTTCTAGTGGTTGATTAGTAGAATCAGGTGTGTCATTGCTTGGTTGGAACAAAAACCTGCATCCACAGTGGCCCTCTAGGACGTTCAGACTGCAGGGCTCAATGTTCAATTCAGATTTTTTTATGAAATCAATTTTTTTTAGTTATTAGTCACATTTCCAGTTAAATGTGACTTGGATCTCCAGTGTGAACTTTAAATGTGTCCTACGTCCTAATAGTGACGTTTGTCGTTTGTTGATTAGATGCAGGTCAGATGAACATGACCTGGTCGTTCAAACTGAAGTCGTATGACAAAAGAGAAGACATTGATTTTCGGAAAAATCCAAGTGGCCTGGGTTGCACCAGGCTTCAGGACTTTTCTTGCAATATTTCACTCCTCCTCTTTTTCTTTATTGTATTTAACTTTTTTTAAATTTTTGTTTTATCATTGTAAATCAGTACCAAACGGTGCTTCCTTTGATAGCGACGTCATTCGGCTGCTGTGGGAGTTTTCTATCTGAACAGTTTAAAAGAAGCAGAAGCCGAGTTTCAGCTCAGTCAGGCGGGATTCAGTCGGACTCATTGTCATAATATGAGATGTGATATATCTTCTCTTCTACAGACTTTAGAGGGTTAACAATGCTTATGTTTCTTTCTTCTTGATGGTATATTTCATAACTGTACTGTTTGCTGTCTGTGTGTTTAATGCTTTAGCCTTTGTAGGTTTAAAGGAAACTAAACTTTATATAACACAAGCATGAGTCAGGACAATCATGATAAACGCTACACAGTTTTCATATTTCACACTTGCCGCCTTCTTTGACACTGGAGTTTTTAAATATTTATATTTTATGATCATCTTGTCCTTATATATGATAATAGTTTGTTCCAATGTTTTCCTCATTGTGGTTATCTGTATGAACAGAAGTTTACATGAACCTATGTACCTTTTTCTATGCAGCCTGTTTGTAAATGAGTTGTATGGTAGTACAGGGTTATTTCCATTCCTTCTGATTCAGATCCTCTCTGATATTCACACTGTTTCTGTTGCTTTTTGTTTCCTGCAGATATTCTGTGTGTACACATATGGAACTATACAGTTTTTTAACTTAACAGTCATGTCCTATGACAGATATCTTGCTATCTGCTGTCCTCTGCAGTATAACACACGCATGACACCTAAGAATGTTTCCATTCTTATTGCTGCAACATGGTTATTTCCTTTTCTTGCTATAGTTGCTTTGGTATATTTGAGTTCCTCTTTGCCGTTATGTGGAAACGTTATTAACAAAGTTTTCTGCGGCAACTATTCTGTAGTTAAACTTGCTTGTTCTGACACACGAGTCAACAACATCTATGGACTCATGTTCACTGTCATTTCAGTCATTATTCCGGTCATTTTAATTATTTACACATACTTAAAGATTCTTAAAGTGTGCTTCTCTGGTTGTAAACAGAGCAGACAGAAAGCGATCAGCACCTGTACACCTCACCTCGCTTCTCTGCTCAACTTCTCTTTTGGAACTTGTTTTCAAATAGTACAGAGCAGATTTGACATGAGCAGATTACCAAATCTTTTGGGGATTTTATTATCTTTATACTTTCTAACGTGTCAGCCGCTCTTTACTCCTGTGCTGTATGGACTGAAAATGTCTAAAATCCATATGATGTGTAAACGTCTATTGCGTGGTGAAGTGTAGGTTAACTGACAGATTTTCTCAGTTCAGCTTTAAAAGCAATAAATGAATGTGTCCTCTGTGTCACGATGTTTCTAATATAGTGATTTTTCATGATGTCTCTAGTTAAGTGTAATTGTTTATGATGTTGCTATACAGCAAAACAGCATCCGTTATTCTTAGACCCTGACATTGTATAAGAAAAAAAAGGAGGAGTAACAAAGGAGGATCATTTCTTCAGGAGGAACAGACTTGCAATACATTAGAACAGGGAAAAAATTAGTACAGCAATAAATAAAATAATAAAAATATATGAATTTATATTATATGTGGAGGATTATGTGGCAAAGATCAGTTTCCTAGTGCACTGCAAAAAAGACTCAAGATATAACCAATACAATAATAAATAATGGTAAAACTATAGTAAAACTAGTGAAATTATCTGTACATGCAGCAATATAATTGCAATTGGTAAGAAATATGATTTTATTAAATCTAGAAACAAGAGGTTCAGATTAGTATTCAAAAAGTGTTTATTTAAAATTATTTTAAATAGGACTTAATACAGCCCTATAATGAGGTAAATATACCAAATTAAGCAAATGATTTTTTCCTTAATTGTAGCAAATTACAGATTAAGAATAAAAAGTCTAAAATAAGTAAAAATTACTCAGTGTAATATATTATGATTAAGCTGTTTGGATCAAGACATCCATCTTGAAATCGAAGTAAAGGCATATTAAAACTAGCCATGAAATCTAAAAAACAGTCTGTGTTCCTAGACTACCATCCTGACTGACATACTGAAACCAGGACTGCATGATAACATACTATATTTATGTATCATCATCAACTGATAGCCAACATCAGAATATCTTTCAGATTCAGACAAACACATTTCAAGACCTTTTATGGCCAAAACAAAGAGAAATTTTGCACTGCAAATTAAATGGCTATCAAAGGCAAAAAGGAAAAGGAAAGGATACCCGGAGTCCAGGGAACCTTCATCTTCGCATTGTGACACTTCAAAATTTTGTCTCATTAAAGTTCCTCAGAAAAATGAGATTAAGTGTTCTCATGGTGCAAATGAAATTTCATGGGAGCTCCCAGAACTGGGACCCCAGGATTAACCCTAATCCTAACTCTAACCCTTAACCTCTAAACCAGGAATGGAGCTCCTCCAGACTCCATCCTGGACTAACCTTTGGGCATGGAGTTGGAGCTCCATACATATAAATGGAGCTCCCTCTTGGGCTAAGATCTGGCTTTACTGGAGAGCTCCATAAAGCCCACACTCTAGATCAGAGCTCATTCCTGGGTTAAGATCCAGATACCTAGACCTCTGAGGCCCCTGGAGCTCCACACCTCCAGTTACCCGGTGCACCTCCCGAACCTGCATACCCATCCTTATGCACCACTTCCATGGGTTGAAACCCTCCAGCCACACTTGGTGGCATTTCTTTCCCTTGGTACTTTTGACACAATATCATTTTTTTGACGGTAGTGATGGAGCTGCTCTACTACATATGATACTCTGACCCAGAATCAGGTCTTCTGCAAGTGATTTAGCACCAGGTTCTCCACAAACATGTGGTGCAAGAGAGCAGAGGGGAGATCATCATCCAGTTCAAATGAAGTTCCATGGCACTATGGTAGTCTTAGGTCGAGGCAGGATTTTGATTTAGAGGCATTCAATCATATTCAGATGGTAACTTTGCAACATCGGCTCCTCAACCAAGAAGATGCACCAATTGTCTGAACCTGTGGTTGCACTCTTACTGAGAATGATTACTACTGCAACAACACATCAGAAGGTTAAAACTAACCGTTCTGGAATGTTCTAAACCCAGTTCACTTTCCGATTTTGGGTGAACAGTCCAATGCTTGGTGAATTCTACTTCACAATTATAGGAAGAGTCGACATAGAAGGATCTTAAAACCCCGAAAATCAGAAGGATCTTGAGGCCCCATTTTTATGGTCTATATTCATGCTAAAAATCAAACTCAAGCCAGCTTTTGCCCTTCTGCTCTGGGGAGGTTCTGTTCTCCTTGAGCTCACCTTGGGACACATGCTTTGAGGCGTACCGCTCCGGTCAAACTCCCCACTGGAGCTTGACACCAGAAGTGAAAAAACAAAGTGAAAAAACAATGAGTAGTGGTATTTCACCAGTGGCCAAGGCCTTCCATTTATTCTACACCTTTCGTGTTTTTTCATAGTGTCAGACTAGAGTCAAACTCAACAAGGTCTTTTTTTCTCTGTTGATTCTGCCAATCCCCTTCTCTTGGCTCTGGTTTCACTAGTTAGTATTTACGGATAGTGGGAATCTCAATCATTTGTTCATGTGTGTCACTTTAAGAGAGTCATAGTTGCTCACACCCTTTACCTGCAAGGGCCTTCGTGATGCTTTGTTTGAAAAAACTGTGTAAAAGGTAAAATGTTACCGTTATGATATTAATAATACCAATACCAATATTCAACTAACATTTTTTGCATCTTATCCATGAAATTTAAATCTTCCAGGATTCTAGTACTAGCACTAACTTTTTGCAAAGGAAATGATTAACCTAGCTCTAACACCATGACAAAAAGAGGCAGAGGGAAAATAAGTCGTCATTTATTTAACTCAAACATTCATATGTTTGTGTTAATACTCCTGTCAGTGGCCTTGATCAAGGTACTAGCAAATAGAACTGGAGTTGGTCCCAAGGTGTTGCTCTGTGGTTACACAGGATGGATGATAGGATGGTTCAAATGCACAATCAACTTTCAATGAATGTAAATGTCAAGAAATAACAACAAAGGATAAAATCTACCTGCTGCATTATATAATGGAAAAAACAACATATAAACGCAAGCAAGGGTTTTATAGCACTGAGTTGAGTGTTGCTTTATTGGTCATTGAACCTGAACAGTTTATTAAAGTGTCAGTGAACCTTTTTTCTTAACCTTCACATCATGAAACTTATTTTTGGGATTAAACATTTTGGGATGTATTCGAGCATATATTGGGTTAAAATTACAATGATGAGGGTATTAGACATTTCTCACCAAATCCATCACTCTATGTAACTTCAACACTCAACATTGCTAATGCATTTACTAACATTTTTCCTGACACATTTTAACTGATACAGGATCTCTGTGAACTATCAATATTTTCCAACATAAAACATGTTTACAGGTGTTTCGTATTTTTGACATTTGCATTCCATACATGATTGGATTCAACAGTGGTTGCATTAATAGGAAATATAATGACAGAATGATTCGTAGCACAATTGGTACACCACTCATGTCAAATCTAGCCGGAATGATTTCAAACAAACACCCAAAAGAAAAGTTCAGCAGGGAAGCAAGGTGAGGTGTGCAGGTACTGACAGCTTTCTGTCTGCTCTGTTTACAGCCAGAAAAGCAAACTTTAAGAATTTTCATGTAAGAGAAAAGGATTGGAAACAGAGGAACTACAATGGTGATAACAATACCAAACAGCCCATAAATGTTTTTCACTTTGGTGTCAGAACAGGCCAGTTTAGCAACTAAGTAGTTATTGCAATACAAATTATTTATGATGTTTCCACACAATGTCAAACGGACATTTAAGGATATATTAATAAGAAATTTCACAAAACAATAGATCCACATCAGAATAATAATGATGACTGCCTTGTTACATGTCATACGTGTGTTATATTGTAGAGGACAACAGATAGCAAGATATCTGTCGTAAGCCATGACGGCTAAATTACTAAACTCTACATTTGCATAAGTGTACAAACAGTAAATCTGCAGGAAACAAAAAGAAGCAGAAATAGTGTGAATGTCAGAGAGGATCTGAATCAGAAGGAATGGAAACAACCCTGTACTACCATACAGCTCATTTACAAACAGGCTGCACAGAAAAAGGTACATAGGTTCATGTAAGGTTCTGTTCATACAGATAACCACAATGACAGATGTGTTCACAACAATAATAACAAGGTATAACATCAGAGTTAACATGAAATACAAGTATCTTAAAGTTCCTACATTAATATAGGTGGTGAGAATAAAGTAAGATATAGTTGAATTGACCATTGTTCTTGCTTCAGTTTGCACAACAACTACAGTGTGAATGTTTAATTTTTTCCTCATAAATGAATAGTTTGTTTTGTTCCAAAGCATCATCATGAATTGTTTGAACACTGTCTCTGGACTTCATAAAAATGATGGCATAGAAAATCTCACATCCCACAGAATAAGCTTACCAGTTACCCTCCTTTAAATGAGTTCATGTTATACACAACACAACATGAAACTACAGATCCCTGTTTACTTCACTGCTGTTGGCTGCAGCAACATCTGCAGTTTTATATCTTTTTCAGACTGAAGAATCCCAACAGGCCGAGTTTATTTCATCATTCAGTCCCATACAGGTTCATTGATTCATAGGTTCAGTGATTGACATACAGTACAAGTTCATCAACTTTTTCCTTAAAGCTACATTGGTCAGCATTCAACCATGCAACATTCAGGCTCTAAAAAATGTGTTAAGATTAAAAAATAAGCAAACTGTTTATGTGACAGTTTTGACTCAGACTGTGAGTTCTGTGAAGTTTTGTACTTCACTTTATACGTACGTACACATGAGAACACGGTTTAATACCAGGCAGCAGCAGCCGGTCAATACAAGGTGCTTGTCCCATTTCCATTTATCCAGAGTAGAAAGGCTATTATGTTAAACACAGATGAATTAAATATCGTGAAATCAGTATGAGGTCAAAAAATGTTCATGATTACTCTGTATTATAGTCGTGCCAGCATTTAATCAGGTACATGAGGCAGGAAACACAAGGAACAGAATCTGAAAAAGGAGGTTAAGTAGGTGGGGAAGGGTAAGTAACAAAATAAAATGCAGGAAACCAAACCAAACCGCCTGGCAAGGAGCGTGACACCAGAAGTGTAAAAACAATGAGTAGTGGTATTTCACCGGTCGCCAAGGCCTACAAGTTATTCTACACCTTTCATGTTTTTTCATAGTGTCAGACTAGAGTCCAACTCAACAAGGTCTTTTTTTCCCTGTTGATTCTGCCAATCCCCTTCTCTTGGCTCTGGTTTCACTAGTTAGTAGTTAGGGATAGTGGGAATCTCAATCATTCGTTCATGTGTGTCACTTTAAGAGAGTCATAGTTGCTCCCACCCTTTACCTGCAAGGGACTTCATGATACTTTGTTTGTATAAAACTTGTAAAAGGGAAAATTTTACCGTTATGATATTAATAATACCCATACCAATATTCAACTAACATTTTTTGCATTTTATCCATGAAATTTAAATCTTCTAGGATTCCAGTACTAGCACTAACTTTTGCAAAGGAAATGATTAACCCAGCTCTAACACCATGACAAAAAGAGGCAGATTCAGGCAGAGGGAAAATAAGTCGTCATTTATTTAACTCAAACATTCGTATGTTTGTGTTAATACTCCTGTCACTGGCCTTGATCAAGGTACTGGCAAATAGAACTGGAGTTGGTCCCAAGGTGTTGCTCTGTGGTTACACAGGATGGATGATAGGATGGTTCAAATGCACAATCAACTTTCAATGAATGTAAATGTCAAGAAATAACAATAAAGGATAAAATCTACCTGCTGCATTATATAATGGAAAAACAACATATAAACGCAAGCAAGGGTTTTATAGCACTGAGTTGAGTGTTGCTTTATTGGTCATTGAACCTGAACAGTTTATTAAAGTGTCAGTGAACCTTTTTTTTAACCTTCACATCATGAAACTTACTTTTGGGATTAAACATTTTGGGATGTATTCGAGCATATATTGGTTTAAAATTACAATGACGAGGGTATTTTTTTTTAGATATTTCTCACCAAATCCATCACTCAATGTAACTTCAACTCTCAACATTGCTAATGCATTTACTAACATTTTTCCTGACACATTTTAACCGATACAGGATCTCTATGAACTATCAATATTTTCCAACATAAAACATGTTTACATGTATTTCGTATTTTTGACATTTGCATTCCGTACATGATTGGATTCAACAGTGGTTGCATTAATAGGAAATATAATGACAGAATGATTCGTAGCACAATTGGTACACCACTCATGTCAAATCTAGTCGGAATGATTTCAAACAAACACCCAAAAGAAAAGTTCAGCAGGGAAGCAAGGTGAGGTGTGCAGGTACTGACAGCTTTCTGTCTGCTCTGTTTACAGCCAGAAAAACAAACTTTAAGAATTTTCACATAAGAGAAAAGGATTGGAAACAGAGGAACTACAATGGTGATAACAATACCAAACAGCCCATAAATGTTTTTCACTTTGGTGTCAGAACAGGCCAGTTTAGCAACTAGGTAGTTATTGCAATACAAATTATTTATGATGTTTCCACACAATGTCAAACGGACATTTAAGGATATATTAATAAGAAATTTCACAAAACAATAGATCCACATCAGAATAATAATGATGACTGCCTTGTTACATGTCATACGTGTGTTATATTGTAGAGGACAACAGATAGCAAGATATCTGTCATAAGCCATGACGGCTAAATTACTAACCTCTACATTTGCATAAGTGTATACACAGTAAATCTGCAGGAAACAAAAAGAAACAGAAATAGTGTGAATGTCAGAGAGGATCTGAATCAGAAGGAATGGAAACATCCCTGTACTACCATACAGCTCATTTACAAACAGGCTGCACAGAAAAAGGTACATAGGTTCATGTAAAGTTCTGTTCATACAGATAACCACAATGACAGATGTGTTCACAACAATAATAACAAGGTATAACATCACAGTCAACATGAAATACAAGTGTCTTAAAGTTCCTACATTAATATAGGTGGTGAGAATAAAGTAAGATATAGTTGAATTGACCATTGTTCTGGTTTCAGGTTGCACAACAACTACAGTATAAATGATTAATTGTTTCCCCATAACTGAATAGTTTTGTTCCAAAGCATCATCATGAATTGTTTGAACACTGTGTCTCTGGACTTCTTTAAAGATGACAGCATAGAAAATCTCACATCCCACAGAATAAGCTTACCAGTTACCTTTAAATAAGTCCCTGTTATAGACAACACAACATGAATCTACAGATCCCTGTTTACTTCACTGCTGTTGGCTGCAGCAACATCTCCAGTTTTATATCTTTTTCAGACTGAAGAATCCCAACAGGCCGAGTTCATTTCATCATTCAGTCCCATACAGGTTCATTGATTCATAGGTTCAGTGATTGACATACAGTACAAGTTCATCAACATTTTCCTTAAAGCTACATTGGTCAGCATTCAAGCATGCAGCATTCAGGCTCTAAAACTGTGTTAAGATTAAACAAGAAGCAAACTGTTTATGTGACAGTTTTGACTCTGAGACTGAGTTCTGTGAAGTTTTGTACTTCACTTCATACGTACGTACACATGAGAACAATATTAAACACAACTGAAGAAGTGTTAAGATCTGTAGTGGTTTATGTGTTTTATGTGTATTTAAACCCTGCCTCTTCTACATGTCTTTGCCAGATTGTTTTCATACTGTGTGTTCAAGCTCTAGCAATATTTCTGCCTGTTTTCTACCCTTTAATGACTTTTCTTGAATTTCTGTGACCTTGGATTTTGTCTGTTCCTGTCTGCCTTGTTTGCCTGTTTCAGACTGCCTTTTTGGATTTTGACACCTGTTTCATCTTGGATTTGAGAATTTGTTTTGCGGAGTTTGAACTACAGGGATATATTTTCGGCCAGGCCATGGCAGCTCAGGGGAGGTGCCTCACTTAAGTGGAACATGCCCTTTCTGGCCTGGGTCCTTGAGTACAGTCCCTATCTGAGATATGACTACCCAGACCAGCCAGTTAATGCCTCGGTTTGACTCAATGACTCCTGCACAAACTGGATCTGCTGCTGCTGCTCCATCTTCAACTGCCCTGGCTTCTCCGGTTCATCACTCATTGTTGACTTTCCTCATTACCCCCTTATCTCTTATCTGTGGTTAACCCTCAGATGGACTGGGCAAAAAGGAGAAGTGTTATTGGGGAGCCTAGCCTGTCAGTCATCCTGTCTGCTTAATCTCCTGGCTTCCCAGGCATGTCCATCATGACGAATGTTTACCTGGAACTGAAGGAGGGTTTTAGTAAGATCTGTGCCACATAACTGCCACCACTACACCCTCAAGACTGTGCCAGGCCATGGCAGCTCAAGGAAGATGACCCTGGCTTCTTCCTGGGACGGTGCCACCCAAGGGATGTCTGTACTCCCTTTCCATTCCTGAGAGGAAGGCCATGGATGAATACATCCAGGAAGGCACTGGCTACATCCTCTTCCCTTGCTGGAGCAGGACTCTTCTTTGTGAAAAAGGACAAGACCTTTCAGCATTGTATTGATTACAGTGGCTTGAACAACATCACTGTAAATAACCATTACCCGTTGCCACTCATCTCATCTGTCTTTGAGCTTCTTCATGGGGCCCAAATATTCACCAAGTTGAAACTTTGCAATGCCCATCATCTGGTTAGAATCAACATCAGCAACATCTGCAGCTTTATATCTTTTCTAGACTGAAGAATCGCAACAGGCCGAGTTCATTGCATCATCCAGTCCCATACAGTTTCATTGATTGATAGGTTCAGCAATTGATATACAATACACCTTTAATCATGTTCCCAAAAGCTAGTGTTCATCATTCAGGCTCTAAAAGTAAATTCAAATTTAACAATCTGTTTATTGTCACATAAACAGGCCTGAACCGATGTTCATGGAAAAGATTCTATTGTTGAGGTATGATGTGATCCAGTTAAGAGCAGTGCCACTGATTTCTGTGCCATGGTGGCGATCATCTATTATTATGTTGCTGTCTATTGTGTCAAAGACTGCACTGAGGTCGAGGATGATGAGGATGGCAGGAGGATGTTACAAGGGAGGAGAGTAGTAGGTTGTTTATAAACTTTTAATAAAGTGGATTCTGTGCTGCGGTGAGGCTTGAAACAGAATTGAAATATTGTGGTGTAGGTAGGGGAATAATTAATTGAGTATGGCCTTTTCTAGAACTTTTGACAGAAATGGTAGTTTGGAGATAGGTCTATAGTTGCCGGGTAGCGTGGGGTTGATGTTGGGTTTCTTTGAAAGTGGTTAAATGACTACATGCTTGAAACAGGTGGTGATGGAACTGTTGATGATGGAGAGGATGCTTGGCTTGAACCAGTGACTTCTAAATCATGAACCCCAAAGGAAGTAAATACAAGGAAAAAAGCAGAAGCCCTAAATTTAAGCCCTGTGCTACACCATATGACACCATATGACAGAAGCTGAGAAGGATTCAGAACCAGCAGAACACATTGTTCTGTCTGCAAGATCAGACCCATGCTATTCTATAGCACTACCACATATGTCCTCTAGGTGCTGTAACCAAGATTTTAAAATGGAACTGCAGTATGATCAGAGTTCAGAACCTATTAGGCTATAGGGACAAAAAATGACCATTGCCCATGAAAGGACCAAGAGATATAAGATATGTAAAGAAACAATTCTTGAAACTGTCAAATGAGAAATGTCCATTATGTCAGTCTTACCTGACATGTTAGTCTTCTTGTGCGTAAGTACAACTTTACATAACTCAGTCTGAGTCTGAGGTGTCACATAAACTGATTGTTTATTATTTAATGTGAATGTACTTTAAAAGCTTGTTTGAACTTGTACTGTATGTCAATTACTGAACCTATCAACAAATGAAACTGTATGGGACCAGATGATGAAATGAACTCTGCCTGTTGGGATTCTTAAGCCAAGAAAAGATATAAAGCTGCACATGTTGCACCAGCCAATAGTTAGAAGTGAACATTAATGTTGTGTTTTGTATACCATGAACTTATTTAAAGTAGGGTGACTGGTAAATTGTAACTGTATGTGAGATTTTCTATCCTGTCATTTAATGACCATTATTATAGAAGTGCAGAGAGTTCATACAACTTTTTCATGACGATTCTTTTGAACAAAACAAACTATTCAATTATGGGGAAACAATTAAACATTTATACTGTCGCTGTTCTGCAACCTGAAACAAGAATGATGGTCAATTCAACTATATCCTACTTCATTCTCAGCACTTATATGAATGTAGGAACTTTAAGATACTTGTATTTCATGTTGACTCTAATATTATACTTTATTATTATTATTGTGAACACATCTGTCATTGTGGTTATCTGTATGAACAGAAGGTTACATGAACCTATGTACCTTTTACTGTGCAGCCTGTTTGTAAACGAGCTGTATGGTAGTACAGGGATGTTTCCATTCCTTCTGATTCAGATCCTCTCTGACATTCACACCATTTCTGCTTCTTTATGTTTCCTGCAGATTTACTGTTTGTACACTTTTGCAAATATAGAGTTTAGTAACTTAGCTGTTATGTCTTTTGACAGATATCTTGCTATCTGTTGTCCTCTACAATATAACACACATATGACATGTAACAAGGCAGTTATCTTTATTATTCTAATATGGATCTATTCTTCTATAAAATGTCTTATTACTTTATCCTTAAACATCCGTTTGAAATTTTGTGGAAACATAATAAATAGTTTGTATTGCAATAACTATCTAATTGTAAAACTGGCCTGTTCTGACACCAAAGTGAATAACATTTATGGGCTGTTTGGTATTGTTGTCACCCTTTTAGTCCCTCTGCTTCCAATCTTTTTCTCTTACATGAAAATTCTTCAAGTTTGTTTTTCTGGCTGTAAACAGAGCAGACAGAAAGCCGTCAGTACCTGCACACCTCACCTTGTTTCCCTGCTTAATTTTTCTTTTGGGTGTTTGTTTGAAATACTTCAGAGTAGATTTGATATGAGTGGTGTACCAGATGTGCTGCGACTCATTCTTTCATTATATTTTGTATTACTGCAACCACTGTTGAATCCAATTATGTACGGAATGCAAATGTCCAAAATACGAAATGCATGTAAACATGTCTTCTGTTGGAAAATGTCGTTGAGTCACAGGTCAGTGTAACATGACCTGACATTATTCCTAGAACTAAGTTTATACTGTGAAGAACAAAGAAAAAAAGAACTTTCACCGACACTCGAATAAACTGTTCAGGTTCTATGACCAATAAAACAAAACCCAAAAGTGGTCAAAGTAAAATTATGTCAATATTTGTATATGTCTGTTCTGTACATTGTCCTTGAGCACCAGAAAGGCACATTTAAATAAAACAAATTATTAAATAGTAACATTTTACCTTTAACCCTAATGTTAGTTTTTCTGTCTTTACACAATGTCTTTATTATATGTGATCCTGTGTTAAAATGTCTTTACAAAGTGTGTTTCTGTCCCAGTTTTTCTTGTCTGTGTCCAGATGCTATGTGTTGTTTTTATGTTTTTCATATTACATCAACCTGACAATGGAACAAGGATGGAAAACATTTACATTTGCAAGTATATATTTTTTATTATGCCTTGTTCATATTTTTAAATAAATAAATTGACATTGCAACTTGTAGAATGTGTCACAGACATGACATTAATTTAAAGTGTCACCACTGAGGACAGCCTGAGCTTGAAACCCCTCTGTTGAATAAATCCAGTGCTAGTCAGTGATACACGGAGCATTTTTTCTCAACTCCACCTAAAATCTTAAGACACAGTGTACTGTGAGCAGTACGGGGGAGTGGCAGGTGGTCATTTACCGCAATAATAAGCTACGGTCATTGGTTTCTATATGCAAATAATGCAACTATTATGGTTTGGAAGTTGTTTCACATTGATGACACCATGCACAGGCCAATTGAAGCATGGGGTGGGGAGAGTTGAGCTAAGTTTCTCATGTTTAATTTGACAGTATGACTGTATTGCTACATAATTAGGGCAGCATTGTATGTGTTTTACTGCAGTGGGTCTCAGGGTTGCCAATAGGGGGAGTAATGTGTGTCATCGAGCCATAGCTGTTCAAATATGTGCTGGTGTCAGCCTGTCTGCACCTCCCCAAGGCAGCTTGGCTGTGCTGGTTTGATTCGATTCGCTAAAGAAAAAAACCCTCACTCTATGGGCACACATCCGTCTTCCATCACTTGTCCGGGGCAGGAGCCTCAGTAGAGAAGATGTCAGACTTTCAGGGGAACTCTGAAGCATTCCCAGGCAAATTAAGATGTAGTTTCTCCAGTGTGTCCTAAGAATTGCCCTAGACCACCTCCTGGAGAGACGTGCCCAGAACGCTTCACCAGGGAGGCATCCAGGAGGCTCCTCACCAGCTGTCTGAGCCACCTGATCTGGCTCTGAGCCCTCCTGGACTACCAGTTTCTCACCCAGTCCTTAAGGGAAAGTCTCAACACCCTGCAGAGAAACTCATTGCAGCTGCTTGTATACTCAATCTCATTATTTCGGTCATGTCCCAAAGCTTGTGACCGACAATGAGGGTTGGAACATAGACCAGTAAATCAAGAGATTCAATTTCAGCTCAGCTCCTTCTTTACCACAACAGACTAATATAGAGGCTGCATCACTGGAGACACTACACCAAATCATCTGTCAATTTGCCTCAGTCCTTCCCTCATTTGTGAACAACACCCTGAGATACTTGAACTCCTCAAGTGGTGTCTTATGTATGGGGGCGGGGGGGGGGGGCCAAGGCTTCAATTTTGCTGATTCTCATCCCAGCTGCTTCACACTCGTTATGAAGTGCTCCAGTGAGAGCTGAAGGTCATGGTTTGATGAAGCCAAGAGGACTACCTCTAGCAAGTCCAACTTACTGCCAGGAATATGGACCATGCTCTGACACTGGGCGTACAAAGATTGGATGGCCCATACCAGTTGTTCCTGTACGCCATACTCCCAGGGTGACATAGTTGAACACCTTTAAGTCCAAGTCCAAAAACTACATGTAGACTAATTGGGTGAATGACTAGTATGAAAACCACATTGCTCTTACTGGATCTGAAGTTTGACCATCCTACAGACCCTCCTTTTCAGAACTCCTGAATAGACCATACAAGGAAGAGATGAGCAGTGTGACCCCCTGTATTTGGAGCTTCAGTCCCCCTTTTTGAAAACAGGAATCATCACATTACCCCTGATGTCCTGATGTCCTGTAATGTTGCAAAGTCTTGTCAACTATTTTGGTGCCATTAGAGAGATTTTAATGAAAATAAACCTGATCCTTTGGTCCAATGGTCCTTTCATCATGTCAACATGTTTGTCCCAGAGGCAGCTTATTGTTAGTCACAGTTTCTACTAATTCCCTTTGAGGCAAATTAGAGTAGGAGCTGTGATCCAGAGAGAGCAGAATGAGGACCATAATGATCTCCCCTCAAGAGTTCTCAGGGTGGACACACACTGCTGTTCTACAGCTCAGAGCATAACACCTCAGACATATATGCCTAATGAAACACGTAGGTAAGAAAAGAAATTGTGGAAATTGTGATATACTGATTAAATATCCTTTGCTGCCTCAAATAAAATAGCATACAAATGCAGAGAAAGAAAAAGTGTCTGTGCAGTTAAACCTGTAGGCTGTGTAATCTATATACATATATTTATAAGTAAATCCGAAATATGTAAAGCCTTCATTTAATGTCAATTATTTTAATGATCTAACGAGAAAAGGTATGAGGCACACCACCAAAAAGAAAATCAGTGGTTCAGTTATCTCAAATTTCACCACTGGAGCCCCAAACAGATCATGCAATGTGGATTTAATCATGAGTACAGATATTGACATTTTACTCATGTGTATGTTTTTTTCTTCATATTGGATACCGGCTTTTACCCAGTAATCAGCTATACCCAATTGCTAACTTGCTAACTTTGTAATACTAAAAGTTGTTCTTCTTCCGCATCTAAAGTATCTCAGCTTGCTGGAAGGCACAACTGGGTGGTAGAGGTCATCAAGTGTGTTACCACGCTGTGAGTGGGGAGAGAAAGGAGGAGGAGGAGGAACAGTGTGTGGTTGGGGCTTTTCTGATCTTTTATATGCTCAACAAACAATGACTCAATGTCTCTCTGACAGTATAACAAATGCATAAACATTCATAAAAAAGGGCCATACAAGTAGTCTATCTATTGTAGAAGAACATCCTCAACAGCACAGTGTCTACTGCAGACTCCTTTAAGGTCCTGGGAACCACATTTACTCAGGTTCTCAAGTGTAAGGCCCGCATAGACCTCATCAGGTAGAAGGTCCAACAGAGATTGTATTTCCTGCGACAGCTGAAGAAGTTTAACCTTCCTCAGGAGCTGCTGATCATCTTTCAAGACTCCATCATCCAGTCTGTTTGTGCAAATTGATCACTGTATGGTTTGGATTGGCCACCAAAGCATCACAGCCGTACACCAAGACTACTGGATACAAGAGCAGTTTCTCCACCAAGGCTGTCTGTAACCCATCTGTCAGTGCATACCCATTGTACTACTTGCACTTGTACAGTCAGTCAGTCATTTTCGAACTTATTCCTTACTGGGGTAAGAGGGGTCTGCTGGAGCCAATTCCAGCATAGCTCAGGCAAGAGGCAGGGATACACCCCAGACTATCATGCAGCACACACACCATTCACTCAATGAAATGCGATTAGTAATCAGTCAGTCAGTCATCTCCTATACCTGCTTATTCCTCATTAGGGTTATGGGGATCTGCTGGAGCCACAGCGCCACCATGCCATGTTGCCTATTAGTAATCATATGAAAGCAAAATAATGCAACATCATCAAAGCACAATACATATAATCAAATCAAGATTATTCTGCTGTGTGACATTCTGATCAACTAGTCCTATGCGGTTTCAAATAAAATAGCATACAAATGTTTGGTGTCTGCAATTAAACCTGTAGGCTAACAGTTCAATCTATATCCATATATTCATCAAATCGAAGCTGTCATTGGTAATATACACTGTTAATTATTTCATTGATCTAGTAGTCCAGGGGTCTCAGACTTGTGCTAAATGATATTTTGTGGACCCCCAACCTGAAATCAAACATTGGTGTTAGTGTTTTTTCTTACATGCACCTGTGTGAGTCGTTGCCTTGGGCGTTTTTTATTTTTTAACACTTGTGGGCTAGCATAGCTGAAGCTAGTGACAATAACACAAACTAAAATTGGTCACTGGGTAACATATTTCAGGGCTGTAAACTAGCTGGCTAGCTAAACTAGCATGGTCAATAAGTGAATTCTACCTGAGCTCCACTCCTAACTCTCAGGCCTAGAGTTAGGCGAGCCCACCACTGAGTCTCCAGACTGCATTCTCATTAGAAGATGACATGCTGGTGGGATTAAGGAGATCTTTGAAGTATTTCCTCTACTGACCTAGGACTGACCCACCGAAGCCATTTTGAAGTAGTACTCCATGACCTCACTGAACTTCTCCCATACCCAAGTGTTTGCCTCTGCAACCACATAGGCTGCTCTCCACTTGGCAGGTTGATATCCATCAACTGGCCCACCAAAAGGTCCTGTAGGAGTTCAGTCCAGGTTCGGGAGTTGACGTTTTGATAGGCACTGACCACCTTATGGCCACAGCTTTGTTCGGCCACCTCAAAAATGGAGGTGTGGAACAAGGCCTACTCAAACTGAATGTCCCCCACAACCCCAGGAATATAGTTGAAGCTCAACCAGAGGTGTAAGTTCAAGCTCTTTTTGATGTTCCCAGCAAACCCTCACAGAACATTTGGGTATGCCAGATCTGACTGGTCTCTTCCCCCACCATGGGAGCCTCACCACCAGGTGAGGATCAGTTGACCGCTCTGCCCCTCTCTTCACCCGAATGTCCAAGCCACATGGCCGCAAGGTGGATGAGACAACTACAAAGTCAAGCATCAAATTGCAGCCAAGGGCATCATGGTGCCAAGTGCACATGTAGACCCCATTATGCTTGAACATGTTGTTCGTTATGTAAATCCATGATGAGCACAGAAGTCCTATAACAAAACGCTGCTGTGGTTCAGATTGGGGGGCGTTTCCTGTGAATCAGGCCCCTCCAGGTCTCACTGTCATTGCCCATGTGAGCACTGAAATTCCTTGGTAGGACAAGGGAGTCCCCAGAGGGAGAGGTCTCCAACGCCCCCTCCAAGGACTCTAAAAAGGGTGGTTACACTGAACTGCTGTTCAGTCCATAAGCACAGGCAACAGTCAGGACCCATCTCCCTGCTAAAAGGTGAAGGATGACTATCCTCCCGGTCTACAAGGGTCAACCACAATGTACAGGCATGGAGCCCTCCTCATCCCCACCCCCTGCTCTGTGCTTATCGCATATTAAGTTCCAAAAATCATTCTCTTCATCAGGGTATTTTGCTCTTTGCTCTTCCTTTGGTCCCTCACCTAGGACCCAATTGCCATGGGTGGCCCTACCAGGAGCAGCATTGCTGTTACATACATTTGTATGTACTTATAATTTCCTAATATTTATAACTCATGAATGGGATTTGAAGAGAAATCCTGTTGCTTCTGAGTGCTTCGTGGTGCCTCCAGGTCCTGTGTGTTTGGACCAGGGCCTTAGACTTTCATTTCTAAACCTGTGGGTCCTGGATCTGCTGGTACTCTCCACAGCTCTGCAGACATATTCTACTTGCTGATTAACCATTAAGCAGTTCTGTGAATTTGCACTTGTGAGAGTTTTGAATTTGATAGAACTAGTTTTGAATTTGAATTGTGAGAATTGAATGTGGATTCAGAGCAAAATAACACTTTCAAACGAATGAATGCATTTCCAAATTGTACTTTCAGATTTATATTTTTTAATGAAGTTATGAAGTTTAATAAATTAAATCCAAATAGAAATGATTATAGTTTTTAATGGCCCATAATTCAGCCCATAAATATAAGTAAAGTTGTTAAGATAAAGTAATGAATTTAAAAGTACAATATATCTCTCTGGAATGTAGTGAAGTGGAAGTATGAAGTAGCATCAAATGGAAATACTAAAGTAAAGTACAAATACCTAAAAATTCTACTTATGTGCAGTACTTTACAACAACACAACATTCATTGTCATTAGACCTTTGATTTGAATGAAGAAAAACTCCATAAAAAGAGTCTGGGGATGCAAGTGGGTATATTTTGCAGTACTTGAGTAAATGTACTTAGTCAAGTCACTTTTATTTATTTATTAACAAATCACAGATTCCACTCAGAGGGCTTTACTCTGTACAGCAATACAACATCCATTGTCCTTAGACCCTTGTATCATGTAAGACAAATTCTATCAAACTTGATTCATTGACATTTGCCTGTTACACTGACACAGGATCTCTGTGACCAGGAACCATTTTTCAACAGAAGACATGTTTACATGTATTTCGTATTTTTGACATTTGCATTCCGTACATGATCGGATTCAACAGAGGTTGCAGTAATACAAAATATAATGAAAGAATGATTCGCAGCATGTCTGGTACACCACTCATATCAAATCTACTCTGAAGTGCTTCAAACAAACACCCAAAAGCAAAGTTAAGCAGGGAAGCAAGGTGAGGTGTGCAGGTACTGACAGCTTTCTGTCTGCTCTGTTTACAGCCAGAAAAACATACTTTAAGAATCTTGATGTAAGAAAAAAGTATTGGAAGCAGAGGGACTGCAACGGTTAGAACCATATCAAACAGCCCATACATGTTATTCAGTTTGGTGTCAGAACAGGCCAGTTTAGCAATTAGGTAGTTATTGCAATACACATTATTTATGATGTTTCCACATAATGTCAGACGGATGTTTAAGGATATAGTAATTAGAAATTTCACAAAACAATAGATCCATATTAGAATAATAAGGATAACTGCCTTGTTACATGTCATGAGTGTGTTATATTGTAGAGGACAACAGATAGCAACATATCTGTCATAAGACATAATGGCTAAATTACTAAATTCTACCTTTACATAAGTGTACAAACAGTAAATCTGCAGGAAACAAAACGAAACAGAAACTGTGTGAATGTCAGAGAGGATCTGAATCAGAAGGAATGGAAACATCCCTGTACTACCATACAGCTCATTTACTAACAGGCTGCACAGAAAAAGGTACATAGGTTCATGTAAGCTTCTGTTCATACAGATAACCACAATGGTAGATGTGTTCACAACAATAATAATAAGATATAACATCAGAGTGAACATGAAATACAAGTATCTCAAAGTTCCTACATTTATAAAAGTGCTAAGTATAAAGTAGGATATGGTTGAATTGACCATCGTTCTAGTTTCAGGTTGCAGAACAACTACAGCGTAAATGTTTAATTGTTTCACCATACCTGAATTGTTTGCTTTGTTTAGAATCATCATAATGAAAATGTTGTATGAACACTGCATCTCAAGACCTTTTCTTTGAAAATGGTCGTCAGTTGGCACAACTGAAAATCTCACATACAGCCTAATCTTACCATTTACTCTCCTTTAAATAAGTTCATGTAAAGCATAGCACAACATGAATCTACAGATGTCTGTCTACCTCACTACTAACTGTTGGCTGCAGCAACGCCTGCAGCTTTACATCTTGTTTGGACTCAAAAATCCCAACAGGCCAAGTTCATTTCGTCATCCAGTCCCATATAGGTTCATTGATTGATAGGTTCAGTGACTGACATAGTGTACAAGTTCAAACCTGTTCATAAAAGCTACATTATTCAGCATTTAGGCTCTTAAATCCATACAGATTAAAAACAAAACTAGAAAACCACTCTGCCAAGCATACAACCAAGCTATGAAGGTGCAAGATATCACCACCAGATGGCCTCAAATAATGGTCCCTGTTTGAAGGTCCATTTACATTTAGAAACCAGTATTTCTTCCTGATCATTACCAACATTTAATCATCTGTTCATGGTCCCAACATGCGCTGAAAGTTTGACAAAAATCTAGACCGGACCTCATGAGTTTTCTTGCTGAGAGACAGACTACAAAGTCGATCATCAAACTGTGGCCAAGGTCATCCTGGTGCCAAGTGCACATGTAGACCCCATCATGCTTAAACATAGTGTTTGTTATGTAAATCCATGATGAGCACAGAAGTCCTATAACAAATCGCTGCTGTGGTTCAGATCGGGGGGGCCTTTCCTTTGAATCAGGCCCCTCCAGGTCTCACTGTCATTACCCATGTGAGCACTGAAATCCCTTGGCAGGACAAGGGAGTCCCCAGAGGGAGCGGTTTCCAACACCCCCTCCAAGGACTCTAAAAAGGGTGGTTACACTGAACTGCTGTTCAGTCCATAAGCACAGACAACAGTCAGAACCATCCCCCTGCTAAAAGGCAAAGGATGACTACCCTCCCGGTCTACAAGGGTCAACCACAATGTACAGGCATCGAGCCCTCCTCATCCCCACCCCCCACTCTGTGCTTATCGTATATTAAGTTCCAAAAATCATTCTCTTCATCAGAGTATTTTGAGCCACTCTTCCTTTGGTCCTTCACCTAGGACCTGATTGCCATGGGTGGCCTACCAGGAGCAGCATTGCTGTTACATACATTTGTCAGTCATTTTCTATACCTGCTTATTCCTCATTAGGGTCGCAGGGGTCTGCTGGAGCCTATCCCAGCGCGTTACGGCAAGAGGGAGGGATACACCCCAGATGATTGCCAGCCAATCGTGGGACACACACACCATTCACTCACACACTCACACCTACGGGCAATTTAGAGTTGCCAATTAACCTCAGCATGTTTTTGGACTGTGGGAGGAAGCCGGAGTACCTGGTGAAAACTCACGCAGACACAGGGAGAACATGCAAACTCCACACAGAAAGGTCCCAGGACCAAGGAGGTTTTGAACCTGCAACCTTCTTGCTGTGAGGCAACAGCGCTACATACATTTGTATGTACTTATAATTTCCTAATATTTATACCCCATGAAATTAATACCTCCAGTTCTTGCCACTTACTGGTTCCAACCTATGGTCACCTAACACTCATGTTTACATGCACAAGTCGAGCTATAGAAAGAGCATGATTAGTCCATCGACTCAAACTACTGTCCTTGTCCCAGTAATTCATGAAGTAATGTTGCTTATGCTATGAAAAGTAGTGATATACACTCTTTAGTTTCAGCTAACACCAGTTGTCCCTTTTTGACAACAAAAGTAAAAAAAAAAAGCAAATTAGCAACCTAGAGGTAAATTGGCATGATGGAAGCTTTGCAAATATGTGCAATTATGTGCTTTTTTGGTTTTTGCAAGACTATTCCAGATCAGTCATAAGAGACAAGTTAACATGGGCTTTGAAGAGAAATCCTGTTGCTTCTGAGTGCTTCATGGTGCCTCCAGGTCCTTTGTGTTTGGACCAGGGCCTTAGATTTTCATTTCTAAATCTGTGGGTCCTGGATATGCTGGTACTCTCCACAGCTCTGCAGACATATTTTACTTGCTGATTAACCATTAAGCAATTCTGTGAATTAGCACTTGTGAGAGTTTTGAATTTGATAGAACTAGTTTTGAATTTGAATTTTGAGAATTGAATGTGGAATCAGAGCAAATTAATAGTTTCAAACGAATGAATGCATTTCCAAATTGTACTTTCAGGTTTATATTTTTTGATAAAGTTATCAAGTTTAATAAATAAAATCCAAATAGAAATGATTATAGTTTTTTAATGGCCCATAATTCAGCCCACAAAAATAAGTAAAGTTGTTCAGATAAATAATGAATTTAAAAATACAATATATCTGTCCGGAATGTAGTGAAGTGGAAGTATGAAGTAGCATCAAATGGAAATACTAAAGTAAAGTACAAATACCTCAAGATTTGTACTTGTGTGCAGTACTTTACAACAACACAACATTCATTGTCATTAGACCCTTGATTTGAATGAAGACAAACTGCATAAAAAAGAGTCTGGGGATGCAAGTGGGTATATTTTGCAGTACTTGAGTAAATGTACTTAGTCAAGTCACTTTTATTTATTTATTAACAAATCACAGATTCCACTCAGAGGGCTTTACTCTGTACAGCAATACAACATCCATGGTCCTTAGACCCTTGTATCATGTAAGACAAATTCTATCTCTGTGACTAGGAAACATTTTTCAACAGAAGACATGTTTACATGTATTTCGTATTTTTGACATTTGCATTCCGTACATGATCGGATTCAACAGTGGTTGCATTAATAGAAAATATAATGACAGAATGATTCGCAGCATGCCTGGTACACCACTCATATCAAATCTACTCTGAAGTGCTTCAAAGAAACACCCAAAAGAAAAGTTAAGCAGGGAAGCAAGGTGAGGTGTGCAGGTACTGACAGCTTTCTGTCTGCTCTGTTTACAGCCAGAAAAACACACTTTAAGAATCTTCATGTAAGAAAAAAGTATTGGAAGCAGGGGAACTGCAATGGTTAGAACCATATCAAACAGCCCATACATGTTATTCAGTTTGGTGTCAGAACAGGCCAGTTTAGCAACTAAGTAGTTACTGCAGTACACACTGTTTATGATGTTTCCACATAATCTCAAACGGATGTTTAAGGATATAGTAATTAGAAATTTCACAAAACAATAGATCCATATTAGAATAATAAGGATAACTGCCTTGTTACATGTCATGAGTGTGTTATATTGTAGAGGACAACAGATAGCAAGATATCTGTCATAAGACATGATGGCTAAATTACAAAACTCTACCTTTACACAAGTGTACAAACAGTAAATCTGCAGAAAACAAAACGAAACAGAAACTGTGTGAATGTCAGAGAGGATCTGAATCAAAAGGAATGGAAACATCCCTGTACTACCATACAGCTCATTTACTAACAGGCTGCACAGAAAAAGGTACATAGGTTCATGTAAACTTCTGTTCATACAGATAACCACAATGACAGATGTGTTCACAACAATAATAACAAGGTATAACATCAGAGTCAACATGAAATATAAGTATCTCAAAGTTCCTACATTCATATAGATGGTGAGAATAAAGTAAGATATAGTTGTATTGACCATCGTTCTAGTTTCAGGTTGCAGAACAACTACAGTGTAAATGTTTAATTGTTTCACCATACCTGAATTGTTTGCTTTGTTTAGAATCATCATAATGAAAATGTTGTATGAACACTGCATCTCAAGACCTTTTCTTTGAAAATGGTTGTCAGTTGGCACAACTGCAAATCTCACATTCAGCCTAATCTTACCATTTACTCTCCTTTAAATAAGGTCATGTAAAGCATAACACAACATGAATCTACAGATGTCTGTCTACCTCACTACTAACTGTTGGCTGCAGCAACGCCTGCAGCTTTACATCTTGTTTGGACTCAAAAATCCCAACAGGCCAAGTTCATTTCGTCATCCAGTCCCATACAGGTTCATTGATTGATAGGTTCAGTGACTGACATACTGTACAAGTTCAAACCTGTTCATAAAAGCTACATTATTCAGCATTTAGGCTCTTAAATCCATACAGATTAAATACAAAACTAGAAAACCACTCTGCCAAGCATACACCCAAGCTATGAAGGTGCAACATATCACCACCAGGTGGCCTCAATTGATGGTCCCTGTTTGAAGGTCCATTTACAGAATTTACAGTCCATTTACTTCCTGATCATTACCAACATTTAATCATCTGTTCATGGTCCCAACATGCACTGAAAGTTTGACACAAATTTAGGCTACACCTTATGAGTTCTCTTGCTGAGAGACAGACGCTGATGAAAACATAAAGCACAGTATGTTTTTTAGGTCCTTTTTCACCAAAAAATTCCCATGGGATCACAAATACTGGCATTTAAATGGGTTAAAAATATTAAATTAATTGAATATTTGGCAGTAATGAACAGAATTAAAGTGGATTAAAGGATTTAAAGAAAAAAACGGGGGGGGGAGTAAAACTTCTATAGCGTGTGTGCATTTTATATACACGCTGGACGCAAGTGTAACAATTCTATTATCAAGTACAAGGGTTGGACATGTCTGTGTATTTGGTATATAAATGATAGGTTGTGCAACGTATAATAATAGTTAATAGTAATAATAATAAAGCAACATTTACTCGTAGTCAATAGACGTAGGTCAGGGTACACTTCAACAGTTATGTCAGGGTCTTAATCTTACTGCAGTTCTGTGATTTTTGGTCAAACTAAGATTATACATGAATATATAAATTGTTGGTTTTAGATGTAGTCTTAAATGCAGTAGTTGAGTAAACATACTTATTTATTTTATCATAAATCACAGATTGCCCTAGGGGGTTTAATCTGTACAGCAATACAACATCTATTGCCTTTAGACCTTTGTATCAAAAGAAAAACTACAACAGGGAAAAAAGGAAATTGAAGAAACCTCAGGAAGCGCAACAGAGAAGGAATCCCTCCTTCAGGAAAGACAGACTAAGTCCATCAGGCTCTCATTATAACTTCATTAGGATGCTACATTACATACAGATGTTAACATCATTTCACTTTTAACACTGTTGAGTGTTGCTTTATTGGTCATAGAACCTGAAAAGTTTATTCGAGCGGCAGCGAAACTTTAACACTTTATGAAAACAAATTCTATGATTGTGACTTTTGAGTCACAAGTGGATATTTTTTGGTTTATAATTGGTACCAATATACCATTAAATATTGATGTTATCACTCTCCAAATCTTTTTTAGTTTCATGTGTTTTCTTTAAATCACTCCAAACTGCAAGCAGAATCACAAGTTTTATTCACTGACATTTGTCCTATTACACTGATATAGGATCTCTGTTACAAGGCAACATTTTCCAACAGAAGACATGTTTACATGTGTTTCGTATTTTTGACATTTGCATTCCGTACATGATCGGATTCAACAGTGGTTGCAGCAATACAAAATATAATGACAGAATGATTCGTAGCATGTCTGGTACACCACTCATATCAAATCTACTCTGAAGTGCTTCAAACAAACACCCAAAAGAAAAGTTAAGCAGGGAAGCAAGGTGAGGTGTGCAGGTACTGACAGCTTTCTGTCTGCTCTGTTTACAGCCTGAAAAACACACTTTAAGGATCTTAATGTAAGAAAAAAGTATTGGAAGCAGAGGGACTACAATGGTAAGAACAACACCAAACAGCCCATAAATGTTATTCAGTTCGGCATCAGAACAGGCCAGTTTAGCAACTAGGTAGTTATTGCAATACAAATTATTTATGATGTTTCCACACAATGTCAGACGGATATTTAAGGATATAGTAATTAGAAATTTCACAAAGGAATATAGCCATATTAGAATAATAAGGATGACTGCCTTGTTACATGTCATACGTGTGTTATATTGTAGAGGACAACAGATAGCAAGATATCTGTCATAAGACATGATGGCTAAATTACTAAACTCTACCTGTGCGTAAGTGTACAAACAGTAAATCTGCAGGAAACAAAAAGAAGAAGAAATAGTGTGAATGTCAGAGAGGATCTGAATCAGAAGGAATGGAAACATCCCTGTACTACCATACAGCTCATTTACAAAAAGGCTACACAGAAAAAGGTACATAGGTTCATGTAAACTTCTGTTCATACAGATAATCACAATGACAGTTGTGTTCACAACAATAATAACAAGATATAACATCAGAGTTAACATGAAATACAAGTGTCTTAAAGTTCCCACATTTATAAAAGTGCTGAGAATGAAGTAAGATAAAGTTGAATTGACCATTGTTCTAGTTTCAGGTTGAAGAACAACTACAGTGTAAATGTTTAATTGTTTCCCCATAATTGAATTGTTTGTTTTGTTTAGAATCATCATCATGAATAACTCGTATGAACACTGCATCGCTATACCATTTCTTTAAAAATGGACAAATAACACAATAGAAATTCAGACACACTGCCTACAACTATCAGTTCCCCTTCTGTAAATAAGTTCATGTGAAACACAACACAACATGAATCTACAGAAGCCTATATCCTTCACCTCTAACTGTTGGCCGCAGAAACATCTGCAGTTTTATATCTTTTCTGGACGGAGAATCCCAAAAGGCCGAGTTCATTTCATCATTCACTCCCATACAGATTCACTGATTGGTAGGTTCAGTGATTGACATACAGTCCAAGATAAACAATAAAGGTTTTATTTGTTGGCTTTGAATTTATAGATGTACATTGACATAGCCCACGTGTTTGACTAAGACCCACATGCTTTCTCACTCTTTTTCAGATGTTTTTATGGCTCATACTTTGTTCATTTTCAAAGCCATGAAATGGATGCATCACATGTACCACTTTCAGCAATAACCTGCATGGAGAGTGAAAGGTTCTTTTACTCTGTACTGATCAAAAGTCCCCAGGTATGTATATGGTTGGCAAGCATGAGGTTTGGGACCTCCAGCCCCCCCACAGCCAATTGGGTCTCTGATGTTTGATTATATTAAATCTGTGATTTTGTTGTTCCATATAACTGTTATATATAAATGTTATATAACATATAACTTCCCAGCAAACCCTCACAGAACATTTGAGTTTTCCAGATCTGACTGGTCTCTTCCCCCACCATGAGAGCCTCACCACCAGGTGATGATCAGTTGACCACTCTGCCCCTCTCTTCACCCGAGTGTCCAAGCCACGTGGCCGCAAGTTGGATGAGACAACTACAAAGTCGATCATCAAATTACAGCCAAGGGCATCATGGTGCCAAGTGCACATGTAGACCCCATTATGCTTGAACATGGTGTTCGTTATGTAAATCCATGATGAGCACAGAAGTCCTATAACAAAACGCTGCTGTGGTTCAGATCGGGGGGCCTTTCCTTTGAATCAGGCCCCTCCAGGTCTCATTGTCATTGCCCATGTGAGCACTGAAATCCCTTGGCAGGACAAGGGAGTCCCCAGAGGGAACGGTTTCTAAAGCCCCCTCCAAGGACTCTAAAAAAGGGTGGTTACACTGAACTGCTGCTCAGTCCATACGCACAGACAACAGTCAGGACCCATCCCCCTGCTAAAAGGTGAAGGACGACTCCCCTCTCAGTCTACAAGGGTCAACCACAATGTACAGGCATCGAGCCCTCCTCATCCCCACCCCCCACTCTGCGCCTATCGTATATTAAGTTCCAAAAATCATTCTCTTCATCAGGGTATCTTGAGCCACTCTTACTCTGGTCCCTCACCTAGGACCCGATTGCCATGGGTGGCCCTACCAGGAGCATATGGCCCCCGACAACAAAGCATCCAGGGTCATTGGAACATGGAAACCCTCCACTGTGGTAATGGGGCGACTCAAGAAGGAGTATTGCACAGTCTAGAACCCAGATTGTAATAGCAACACATGCTTAATGAGATAGCTGCAGAATTTGAGTTCTAGTGTGCAGTCCAGAACTCAAATTCTATATCTATCTCAATAAGTCTGTGTTGCTGTTACATACATTTGTATGTACTTATAATTTCCTAATATTTGTAACTCATGAAATTAATACCTACAGTTCTTGCCACCTACTGGTTCCAACCTATGGTCACCTAACACTCATGTTTACATGCACAAGTCGAGCTATAGAAAGAGCATGATTAGTCCATTGACTCAAACTACTGTCCTTGTCCCAGTAATTCATGAAGTAATGTTGCTTATGCTATGAAAAGTAGTGATATACACTCTTTAGTTTCAGCTAATACCAGTTGTCCTTTTTTGACAACAAAAGTAAAAAAAACTAGCAAATTAGCAACCAAGATGTAAATTGGCATGATGGAAGTTTTGAATTTGAATTTTGAGAATTGAATGTGGATTCAGACCAAAACAACACTTTCAAACAAATTAATGCATTTCCAATTTGTACTTTCAGATTTATATTTTCGAATAAAGTTATCAAGTTTAATAAATTAAATCCAAATAGAAATGATTATAGTTTTTTAATGGCCCATAATTCAGCCCATGAAAATAAGTAAAGTTGTTAAGATAAATGTAATGAATTTAAAAGTACAATATATCTCTCCGGAATGTAGTGAAGTGGAAGTATGAAGTAGCATCAAATGGAAATACTAAAGTAAAGTACAAATACCTCAAGATTTGTACTTGTGTGCAGTACTTTACAACAACACAGCATTCATTGTCATTAGACCTTTGATTTGAATGAAAAAAAACTCCATAAAAAAGAGTCTGGGGATGCAAGTGGGTATATTTTGCAGTACTTGAGTAAATGTACTTAGTCAAGTCACTTTTATTTATTTATTAACAAATCACAGATTCCACTCAGAGGGCTTTACTCTGTACAGCAATACAACATCCATTGTCCTTAGACCCTTGTATCATGTAAGACAAATTCTATCAAACTTGATTCATTGACATTTGCCTGTTACACTGACACAGGATCTCTGTGACCAGGAACCATTTTTCAACAGAAGACATGTTTACATGTATTTCGTATTTTTGACATTTGCATTCCGTACATGATCGGATTCAACAGTGGTTGCAATAATACAAAATATAATGAAAGAATGATTCGCAGCATGTCTGGTACACCACTCATATCAAATCTACTCTGAAGTGCTTCAAAGAAACACCCAAAAGAAAAGTTAAGCAGGGAAGCAAGGTGAGGTGTGCAGGTACTGACAGCTTTCTGTCTGCTCTGTTTACAGCCAGAAAAACACACTTTAAGAATCTTCATGTAAGAGAAAAAGATTGGAAGCAGAGGGACTACAATGGTAATAACAACACCAAACAGTCCATAAATGTTATTCAGTTCGGCATCAGAACAGGCCAGTTTAGCAACTAGGTAGTTATTGCAATACAAATTATTTAAGATGTTTCCACATAATGTCAGACGGATGGTTAAGGATATAGTAATTAGAAATTTCACAAAAGAATATAACCATATCAGAATAATAATGATGACTGCCTTGTTACATGTCATACGTGTGTTATATTGTAGAGGACAACAGATAGCAAGATATCTGTCATAAGACATAATGGCTAAATTGCAAAACTCTACATGTACATAAGTGTACAGACAGTAAATCTGCAAGAAACAAAAAGAAGCAGAAATAGTGTGAATGTCAGAGAGAATCTGAATCAGAAGGAATGGAAACATCCCTGTACTACCATACAGCTCATTTACAAACAGGCTGCACAGAAAAAGGTACATAGGTTCATGTAAGCTTTTGTTCATACAGATAATCACAATGGCAGATGTGTTCACAACAATAATAACAAGATATAACATCAGAGTTAACATGAAATACAAGTGTCTTAAAGTTCCCACATTTATAAAAGTGCTGAGAATGAAGTAAGATAAAGTTGAATTGACCATTGTTCTAGTTTCAGGTTGCAGAACAACTAGTGTAAATGTTTAATTGTTTCCCCATAATTTAATTATTTGTTTAGAATCATCATCATGAATAAATCATATGAACCCTGCATCTCTAGACCATTTTTAAAAAAATGGACAAATAACACAATAGAAAATTTCACACACTGCCTAAAACTATCAGTTCCCCTTCTCTAAATAAGTTCATGTGAAACACAACACAACATGAATCTACAGAAGCCTTCAGCTCTAACTGTTGGCTGCAGAAATGTCTGCAGTTTTATATCTTTTCTGGACAGAGAATCCCAAAAGGCTGAGTTCATTTCATCATCCAGTCCCATACAGGTAGGTTCAGTGATTGACATACACCCTTAGTGCGGTCCTGGAGGATACATGGGAGTTCACCAACCAGCCTACATATTCTTTGTGGACTTGTAGAAGACATTCAACAGTGTCCCTTGGGGAATCCTGTTTGGAATTCCCTCCTGAGCTGCCAGATGGGGATCAAGAACCTCCTTGAAACCATTCAAAAGTCTTTCTTCATGGCCTTACAGAACTCCTCCCAAGTTTGAGTTTTTGTCTCCTCACCCACTTAGATTAATACCCATCAGCTGCTTCAGGAGTACCACAGACCAAAAAGGTTCAGTGCCACTCCTTCAGCCTGGAGGCATCCCTCACTGATGGTGTCCATCAGCAGGTTCGGGGGCTGCCGCCACGACAGGCACTGACCACCTTACAGTCACAGCTCTGGTCTGCACATCTGGACCCACACCCAGAAGATGGTGTTCTTATGGACAATCAATGACGAGTTCAATAACAGAACACTGCTCGGGTTCTGGTTGGGGGAGCCGTTCTTCCCAATCACCCCCTCTAGGTCTCACTGTCATTGCCCATGAGAGCATTGAAATCCCCCAACAGAATGAGGGAGACCAAAGAAGGAGCACCCTCCAGCACCCCCTCCAAGGACTCCAACAAGGGTAGATACTCTGAACTGACATTCTGTGCATAGGCACAGATGAAGTCTGGACCTGCCCCCCTCACCCAAAGATGAAGGGAGGCTACCTTCTCATCCACTGGGGTGAACCCCGATACACAGGACCTCGTGCACCAGCTCAGGCTCTTTCCCAGCCAAAGAGGTGACACCAGGGTCTCCGTCCATGGCTGCCACCCAACTCTCAAGCACTCGCCGTCTGTGGCCCCTCCCATGAGTAGCAGGCCTGTAGGTGAAGGACAGTCTACCAGTTGCTCACCATCAACCCCAGGCCTGGATCCAGGGGGAGGGGGTCCCGGTGACCCGCATCCAGGCAAGGGAAACCTGACTCCCATGCTTTTCTTTTTGATCAGGGGGTTTGAGCTGCACTTGATTTGGTCCCCAGTGAAAACCTGATTGCCATTGGTGGCCCTTCCACACAAACCCCTCCACCACGGCAAGGTGGCAACTCCAGGAGAGCCTTTGAATTCATAGATGTACATTGAACAGTTACATAGCCTACATGTTTGACTACTCAGCACACTTTCTCTTTTTTCTCCTCTTTTTTCTGATTTTTTTAAGGCTCAAAGTTTACTAATTTTCATTTCATTCAAACCTGCATAATAATGACAGCGTAGCCTTGTGCAATTAGCAGTTGCATTAAAAGAGAAGTTTTGGTGTTCAGAGAAAATCCAAACACATGGGGAGAATATGCAAACTTCACTCAAGTCAGTTTTATTTGTATATCCCAAAATCAGAAATTACAGATTGTGCTCAGTGGGCTTTACAGTCTTTACAGCAATACAACATCCATTGTCCTTAGACCCTTGATTTGAATGTGGACAAACTTCATAAAAAGAGCCTGGGCATGGTATATTTTGGTATAGAATTGCTTTAACTATAAAATTCATTAAATATTCACGTTATTAATCACCAAATCCTTTAACTTTAAACCTTTAACCTTTAAATCACTCCACACTACAAACTGCAAGAGTTTATACATTTCTGAATGTATTTTTGTTCAGTTGAACTGACACAGGATCTCTGTGACAAGGCAACATTTTCCAACAGAAGACATATTTACATCTATTTCGAATTTTTGACATTTGCATTCCATACATGATCGGATTCAACAGTGGTTGCAGTAATACAAAATATAATGACAGAATGATTCGCAGCACGTCTGGTACACCACTCATATCAAATCTAGTCTGAAGTATTTCAAACAAACACCCAAAAGAAAAATTAAGCAGGGAAGTAAGGTGAGGTGTGCAGGTACTGACAGCTTTCTGTCTGCTCTGTTTACAGCCTGAAAAACACACTTTAAGAATTTTCATGTAAGAACAAAGTATTGGAAGCAGAGAGACTAAGAGAGTGGCAACAATACTAAACAACCCATAAATGTTATTCACTTTGGTGTCAGAACAGGCCAGTTTAACAACTAGGTAGTTACTGCAGTACACACTGTTTATGATGTTTCCACATAATGTCAAACGGATGTTTAAGGAGAAAGTAATTAGAAATTTCAAAAAAGAATACAACCATATCAGAATAATAATGATGACTGCCTTGTTACATGTCATACGTGTGTTATATTGTAGAGGACAACAGATAGCAAGATATCTGTCATAAGACATAACAGCTAAGTTACTAAACTCTACATTTGCGTAAGTGTACAAACAGTAAATCTGCAGGAAACAAAAAGAAGAAGAAATAGTGTGAATGTCAGAGAGGATCTGAATCAGAAGGAATGGAAACATCCCTGTACTACCATACAGCTCATTTACAAACAGGCTGCACAGAAAAAGGTACATAGGTTGATGTAAGCTTCTGTTCATACAGATAACCACAACGACAGATGTGTTCACAACAATAATAATAAGATATAACATCAGAGTTAACATGAAATACAAGTATCTCAAAGTTCCTACATTTATGTAAGTGCTGAGAATGAAGTAAGATAAAGTTGAATTGACCACTGTTCTAGTTTCAGGTTGCACAACAGTTACAGTGAAAATGTTTAATTGTTTCCCCATAATTGAATTATTTGTTTTGTTTAGAATCATCATCATGAATAACTCGTATGAACACTGCATCTCTATACCATTTCTTTAAAAATAGACAAATAACACAATAGAAAATTTCACACACTGCCTAACACTATCAGTTCCCCTTCTCTAAATAAGTTCATGTTAAACACAACACAACATGAATCTGCAGAAGCCTGTTTCCTTCACCTCTAACTGTTGGCTACAGAAACGTCTGCAGTTTTATATCTTTTCTGGACTGACAAACCCCAACAGGCTGAGTTCATTTCATCATCCACTCCGGTTCAAACTATGAATTTCCGTCCACTCATGAGAATGGTTTACATCCATTCTGTAATAGACAGTGAAAGGTTCCTGGGGACTTTTGTACTGATCAAAAGTCCCCAGGTATGTACAGTGGGGAAAACAAGTATTTGAACACCCTGCTATTTTGCTATTTCTCCCACTTAGAAATCATGGAGGGGTCTGAAATTTTCATCGTAGGTGCATGTCCACTGTGAGAGAGATAAACTAAAAAGAAAAATCCAGAAATCACAATGCATGATTTTTTAACAATTTATTTGTGTGATATAGCGGCAAATAAGTATTTGAACACCTGAGAAAATGAATGTTAATATTTGGTACAGTAGCCTTTGTTTGCTATTACAGAGGTCAAACGTTTCCTGTATTTTTTCACCAGGTTTGCACATACTGCAGGAGGGATCCTGGCCCACTCCTCCACACAGATCTTCTCTAGATCAGTCAGGTTTCTGGGCTGTCACTGAGAAACACGGAGGTTGAGCTCCCTCCAAAGATTTTCGATTGGGTTCAGGTCTGGAGACTGGCTGGGCCATGCTAGAACCTTGATATGCTTCTTACGGAGCCAGTCCTTGGTTTTCCTGGCTGTGTGCTTTGGGTCGTTGTCGTGTTGGAAGACCCAGCCACGACCCATCTTCAATGCTCTGACTGAGGGAAGGAGGTTGTTCCCCAAAATCTCACAATACACGGCCCCAGTCATCCTCTCTTTAATGCAGTGCACTCGTCCTGTCCCATGTGCAGAAAAACACCCCCAAAGCATGATGCTACCACCCCCATGCTTCACAGTAGGGATGGTGTTCTTCAGATTGTACTCTTCATTCTTCTTCCTCCAAACACGCTTAGTGGAATTATGACCAAAAAGTTCTATTTTGGTCTCATCTGACCACAAAACTTTCTCCCATGACTCCTCTGTATCATCCAAATGGTCATATGCAAACTTAAGACGGGCCTTGACATGTGCTGATTTAAGCAGGGGAACCTTTCGTGCCATGCATGATTTCAAATCATGACGTCTTAGTGTATTACCTACAGTAACCTTGGAAACGTTGGTCCCAGTTCTTTTCAGGTCATTGACCAACTCCTGTCGTGTAGTTTCGGGCTGATTCCTCACCTTTCTTAGAATCATTGAGACCCCACGAGGTGATATCTTGCATGGGGCTCCACTCCGATTGAGGTTGACCGTCATGTTTAGCTTCTTCCATTTTCTAATGATTGCTCCAACAGTGGACCTTTTTTCACCAAGCTGCTTGGCAATTGCTCCGTAGCCCTTTCCAGCCTTGTGGAGGTGTACAATTTTCTCTCTTGTGTCGTTGGACAGCTCTTTGGTCTTCGCCATGTTACAAGTTAAAGTCTTGCTGATTGTATGGGGTGGACAGGTGTCTTTATGCAGCTAACGACTTCAAACAGGTGCATCTGATTAAGGATGATACATGGAGTGCAGGTGGACTTCTAATGGGCGGACTAACAGGTCCTTCAGGGTCAGAATTCTAGATGACACACAGGTGTTCAAATACTTATTTGCCGCTATATCACACTAATAAATTGTTAAAAAATCATGCATTGTGATTTCTGGATTTTTCTTTTTAGTTTATCTCTCTCACAGTGGACATGCACCTACGATGAAAATTTCAGACCCCTCCATGATTTCTAAGTGGGAGAAATAGCAAAATAGCAGGGTGTTCAAATACTTGTTTTCCCCACTGTATATGGTTGGCAAGAACGGGATGTTTTGGCCTAAAATTGTCTGATCCTGGACAGACCTTCAAAATCCGTTAACACATCTATGATATCACAGCTTCCAAAAAAGAACCTTGGATTATACCAGATTCTCACTTGCATATGGAGCTAGGTTACCTCTTGCGTTACGTCTTGAGGTAAGAAGTAAATAGTGGAAATAGTAGGACCAAACGCATGATGTTAAACTTAAATTTTGGCAGTAGGGGTTCAAAGTTGGACTTCACCAAGTCAGACAGAAATGAGGGGAATAGTATTCTCAGATATGTTACATCCTTCTCAGGCCAGATGATGTTACCTGATTGAAGGAGTGATTTTGGGTTCACACTGTTAGTGGTAGGGCCTTGTATTTAGACCAGTTAACCTTGTAAACCAGATATGTTTGGGACCTTTTTGTGATTTAAATAACTTGCTCTGATATAATTGATTTAATGCCCACTATTTTATTTAATTTCCTTTTCTTACCTACTCGTTTTGTTTGGGATGTCATATGTTGAAACAACTGTTGAAAACATGCACGTGTGTGTCCATCCTGTGAAGTCTGAGGGGAGGTCATTATGGTCCTCAGTCTGGTCTCACTGGTTCACAGCTCCTACTCTAATTTGCTTCAGAGGGAATTAGTGGAAACTGTGGCTATTGTGAAGCTACCTCATGAACAAACATGTTGACATGATCAAATGACCTTTGACTTGAGGAATTTGATTTGCTGATGTAACTGTTCAACAACAGTAGCCTCTGAGGGGTTTACATCAGCTTCAGTGGAGAAGCTGATGTAACTATTCAACTATTACTTCATATGTTTTCTTATGAATTTGAACAACTTGACTGTAAGCAATAATGCATACTAAACATAGTAAACATTTAGGAAAACATGTTTATTCCTGTACTCTAATGCTAGTGGTGAAATTATTTTGATTCTTTTATTTACAGGAAATGTGGAACATGGAGTAAAAAGCATCCTCTGAGAAAGGTGCATGCCTGCAAACACAGTGTTCCTCATGTCTTTTAATTCTCAGCTTAAACCACCAACAACGCCACAAATATTGAGATTACACAGAAGACAAAACATAACTCCCATCAATGTCTGATGAAAACCCACTAAATAAACTTTTCATGTTTTCACTAAACATTACAAACTGCATTCAATTTATTTACTGAAGTTTGTCCTATTACACCATTCCCTGGGGGAGGTGGGGGTAATTGAGCCTGAATGGACTGTGTTCCATGTCTCCATAATTGATGGGTCGTCTGGGCCTGTTGTGGTGGCAACCCTTAAAGCCATTGGCCCACAGGTTTTTTGGCCTGTGGCACTCCCAAAGCAACTGATAGGTATCAGCAGGCCAAGCGGAATATGGCTTCTGCAGTCACTGAGGCCAAAACTTCAGTGTGGGTCATGGTGAACATCTGAATGGTTTCAGGATGTTCTGGACCAGAATCTGGTGTCTCAGGAGGGGGAGGTAGTGTACTGTCAACACTGCGTATGGTGGGGCAGGGTGATGCTAGCCTCAAATCAGGATGCTGAGGGTCAGTGGTGAGAATACTTTGAAGACCTCCTCATTCCCACTAACATGCGTCAGGATTTATGATTTGAGGACTCAGGCGGGGTCTCTCTCTGGAGCTGAGTTTGCAGAAGTGGGTAAAAAGCTCCTCTATGATAGGAGATCTTCAAACCTCTTGATATTGTGGGACTGTCTTAGTTGCCCTGACCCTGCAGCATCATATGCACATTGGGGACAGGGATTCTTTAAATGAGGGTCTGTCAGATGGTTGAATCCAAGATTCAAGAGAAGGAATGTTGTTTTTGTCCTGGTCATGGAACTGTGGACCAACTCTACAGCCATAGTGCGGTCCTGTAGGATGCATGGGAGTTCACCAACCAGCCTACATATGCCTTGTGGACTTGTAGAAGTCATTCAACACAGTCCTTTGGGGAATGCTGTGTGGAATTCCTGTATGGGGTACCAGCCTTGCCTATACTCAACGCTCTAACCTGGTGCCAGAATCAGACTTGTTCCTGGTGAAAGTTTGACTCTTTCAAGGCTAACCTTTGTCACTGTTTCTATTCATAATTATTACAGACAGAATTTTTAGGTGACACCAGGGTGTTCAGGGGGCCTCTGGATTGTGTGACTGCTTTTTTCAGATGATTTGGTTCTGTTGGATTCATCAGGCCATGAGGAGAAGGACTGCAACTCCAGTACCCCCTCCATGGACTCCAACAAGGGTAGATACTTTGAACTGTCAATCTGTGCATGGGCACAGACCAAGTCTGGACCTGTCCCCCTACCAAAACGTGAAGGGAGGCTACCCTCTCATCCACTGGGGTGAACCCCAATGTACAGGTGCTGAGCCGGGTGTAAACAAGCATTGCCATCCTTACTATGTGCTATTGCCATGGGCAACTCCAGAGTGGTAGAGGGTTCCAACCTCTCTTATAGAAAACTGGTTCCAGACCCCACACTATCTGTGTTGAGGTGAGCCCTACAATATCTAGCCGGTATGTCTCGACCTCGTGCACCAGGTGCTCACCATCAAGCTCCTCCCCCAGGCCTGGCTCCAGGGGGAGGGGGTCCTGGTGACCCGCATCCAGGCAAGGGAAACCTGACTCCAATGCTTTTCTTTTTCATCAGGGGGTTTGAGCTGCACTTCATATGGTCCCTCACCAAGAACCTGATTGCTATGGGTGACCCTACCATGGTCGGACCCAACAACATAGCTCCTGGGATCATTGGAAAATGCAAACCCCTCCACCATGGTAAGGTAGCAACTCCAGGAGAGGCTTCAAATTTATAGATGTATATTGAACAGTTACATAGCCTACATGTTTAACACTGACACACTGCAATTAGTAGTTGCATTAAAAGAGAAGTTTTGGTGTTAAGAGAAAATCCAAACAGACACAAGGAGAATATGCAAACCTCACTCAAGTCAATTTTATTTGTATATCCCAAAATAAGAAATTACTCGGCTCACAGGACACTGTCGGGCATGAGTCGGTATGAGTGTACGACACTGATAGGGATGCTATACAGATTCATGTCAAAAATACAGAACCACCCCTTTAACTATGAAATACGTTAAATACTGATGTTTGTCCTATTAAACTCACACAGGATCTCTGTAACGAACCAACATTTTCCAAAAGAAGACATGTTTACAGGTGTTTCGTATTTTTGACATTTGCATCCCATACATAATTGGATTCAACAGAGGTTGCAGTAATACAAAATACAATGACAGAATGATTCGTAGCACATCTGGTACACCACACATATCAAATCTAGTCTGAAGTATTTCAAACAAACACCCAAAAGAAAAGTTAAGCAGGGAAGCAAGGTGAGGTGTGCAGGTACTGACAGCTTTCTGTCTGCTCTGTTTACAGCCAGAAAAACAAACTTTAAGAATCTTCATGTAAGAAAAAAGTATTGGAAGCAGAGAGACTAAGAGGGTTGCAACAATACTAAACAACCCATAAATGTTATTCACTTTGGTGTCAGAACAGGCCAGTTTAACAACTAGGTAGTTACTGCAGTACACACTGTTTATGATGTTTCCACATAATGTCAAACGGATGTTTAAGGAGAAAGTAATTAGAAATTTCAAAAAAGAATACAACCATATCATAATAATAATGATGACTGCCTTGTTACATGTCATACGTGTGTTATATTGTAGAGGACAACAGCTAGCAAGATATCTGTCATAAGACATAACAGCTAAGTTACTAAACTCTACATTTGCATACGTGTACAAACAGTAAATCTGCAGGAAACAAAAAGGAGCAGAAATTGTGTGAATGTCAGAGAGGATCTGAACCAGAAGGAATGGAAACATCCCTGTACTACCATACAGCTCATTTACAAACAGGCTGCACAGAAAAAGGTACATAGGTTTATGTAAACTTCTGTTCATACAGATAATCACAATGACAGATGTGTTCACAACAATAATAACAAGGTATAACATCAAAGTTAACATGAAATACAAGTATCTCAAAGTTCCTACATCTATAAAATTGCTGAGAATGAAGTAAGATAAAGTTGAATTGACCATCGTTCTAGTTTCAGGTTACACAACAGTTAGAGTGAAAATGTTTAATTGTTTCCCATAACTTAATTGTTTGTTTTGTTTAGAATCATTATCATAAATAAATCGTGTGAACACTGCTTCTCTAGACCTTTTCTTTAAAAATGGACATATACCACAATAGAAAATCTAACGCACTGCCTAAAACTACCAGTTTCCCTTCTCTAAATAAGTTCATGTTAACCACAACACAACATGAATCTACGCCTGTTTCCTTCACCTCTAACTGTTGGTTACAGCAACGTCTTCAGCTTTATATCTTTTCTGGACTGAAGAATCCCAACAGGCTGAGTTCATTGCATCATCCACTCCCATACAGGTTCACTGATTGGTAGGTTCAGTAATTAACATGCAGTCCAAGATAACCATAAAGACGTTATGTATTGGCTTTGAATTTATAGATGGACATTGAACTGTTACATAGCCCACATGCTTTCTCACTCTTATTTCTGATGCTTTTATGGCTCATATTTTATTCATTTTCATATCCCTGAAATGGATACATGACATGTACTACTTTCAGCCAAACCTGCATATTCATTAAACATGTAGCCTTATTCAATTAACAGCTGCATTAAAGAGAAGTTTGGGAATATTTTACTGTATAAGCAAGATGACTACAAACCATTGCACTCATACGAAACCTACAGGTGCAATGGTGTAGAGTACATAGTCATGTTTTATTCTCAACATCTTACTGTTTACTGTCCATTTTATGAGTAAACCTCATATGTAAATCTTACAGCAGACCAGACCTATTTGCCTTTGCCTAAGTAAAAATGAGATTTGCACTTTGTTCAGTAACCTGAAGGATAACCTCTCCGTTGCTGCCATTCTACCCAAGTGGGTGAACCTGTTGGGTAGAATGGCTACATATGCTTTGTGGGCTTGTAGAAGACATTCAACAGTGTCCCTCTGGGAATCCTGTGTGTAATTCCTCCAGGAGTAAGGGACAACCGTCTTGCTGATACTAGACACTCTTGTCTCTAACCTGGTGCCAGAGTCAGACTCGTTCCTGGTGAAAGTTTGACTCTGTCAGGCCTACCCTTTGTCACTGTTTCTATTCATAATTTTTATTGAAAGATTTTTTTTTGTGATGCCAGGGTGTTGAGGGGGCCTCTGGATTGTGTCACTGCTTTTTGCAGATGACTTGGTTCTGTTGAATTCATCAGGCAGTGAGCTTCAGTTCTTGTTGGAGTGGTTCATTGTTGACAGACTATACAGCCTACTGAGATAAATCTTTGATGTGAAGAGAACCTGGAGAAAACAATCCAACACTTATGTCCTTAAACCTACAACCTTCTTACTGTCAGGCAGTTATGCTACCCATTGTGCTGGTAAGGCAGGACAAATCATGACAAAACTATGTCCAACACCAACAGCAGCAAACCATAGCTCAAAGCTACAACCCTTTTAGCACAAACAGACCCAAAAATATGCACAAGCCCCTATGTCAAAAAGAGGCAGATTCATGCTGAATGCAAATAATAAATCATTTATTTAACAAAGAGATAGAACTGTAAAGACAATATGAACTATGAGATGTGCACATGAGTGAAGTCAGTGGTTCATGCAACATGTGCGAAAGAGATGTTGGATGGTTTAAAACAAAGCAAAAATGCAGTCTGGGGTGATTCATTTTTTTTTAAAGACCCAAATTAATTTCAACACACCACACGGCAAAATGCAAGAGAGAAAAAAAAGTCTACTAGTCTGTTTACTGATGTTTGTCCTATTACACTGACACATGTTCTCTTTGATCAGTCAACATTTTCCAACAGAAGACATGTTTACATGTATTTCGTATTTTTGACATTTGCATTCCGTACATGATTGGATTCAACAGTGGTTGCAGTAATGCAAAATAAAGTGACAGAATAATTCGCAGCACATCTGGTACACCACTCATATCAAATCTAGTCTGAAGTATTTCAAACAAACACCCAAAAGAAAAATTAAGCAGGGAAGCAAGGTGAGGTGTGCAGGTACTGACAGCTTTCTGTCTGTTCTGTTTATAGCCAGAAAAACACACTTTAAGAATCTTCATGTAAGAGAAAAGTATTGGAAGCAGCGGAACTACAATGGTGAGAACAACACCAAACAGCCCATAAATGTTATTCAGTTTGGTGTCAGAACAGGCCAGTTTAGCAACTAAGTAGTTACTGCAGTACACATTGTTTATGATGTTTCCACATAATGTCAGACGGATGTTTAAGGATATAGTAATTAGAAATTTCACAAAAGAATATAACCATATCAGAATAATTATTATAACTGCCTTGTTACATGTCATACGTGTGTTATATTGTAGAGGACAACAGATAGCAAGATATCTGTCATAAGACATGATGGCTAAATTACAAAACTCTACATGTGCATAAGTGTACAAACAGTAAATCTGCAGGAAACAAAATGAAACAGAAATAGTGTGAATGTCAGAGAGGATCTGAACCAGAAGGAATGGAAACATCCCTGTACTACCATACAGCTCATTTACTAACAGGCTGCACAGAAAAAGGTACATAGGTTCATGTAAGCTTCTGTTCATACAGATAACCACAATGACAGATGTGTTCACAACAATAATAATAAGATATAACATCAGAGTTAACATGAAATACAAGTATCTCAAAGTTCCTACATTAATATAAGTGCTGAGAATGAAGTAAGATAAAGTTGAATTGACCATTGTTCTAGTTTCAGGTTGCATAACTACAGTATAAATGTTTAATTGTTTCACAATAACTGAATAGTTTGTTTTGTTTAGAATCATCATCATAAATAAATTCTATCAACACTGCTTCTCTAGACCATTTCTTTAAAATTGGACAAATACCACAATAGAAAATCTAACGCATTGCCTAAAACTACCAATTCCCCTTGTCTGAATAAGTTCATGTTAACCACAACACAACATGAACCTACAGACGCCTGTTTCCTTCACCTCTAACTGTTGGCTGCAGCAACTTCTTCAGCTTTATATCTTCTGGACTGAAGAATCCCAACAGGCTGAGTTCATTTCATCATCCACTCCCATACAGGTTCACTGATTGGTAGGTTTAGTGATTGACATACAGTCTAAGATAACAATAAAGACATTATGTATTGGCTTTGAATTTATAGATGTACATTGAACTGTTACATAGCCCACATGCTTTCTCACTCTTATTTCTGATGCTTTTGTGGCTCATACTCAACTTTCAGCCAAACCTGCACATTCATTAAAAATGTAGCCTTATTCAATTAACAGTTGCATTAAAGAGAAGTTTGGAATTATTTTACTGTATGAGCAAGATGACTACAAGCCATTGAAAAAATTAGAAACCTACAGGTGCAATGGTACAGAGTAGTAGCTTCTGCCTAGGTAAGAATGATAGATTTACACTTGCCATTCTACCCAACTGGGTGAACCAGTTAGATGTGTTCAGTGCAGAGGAATCCCACCAGTTCAAACTATGAATTTCCATCCCCTCATGAGAATGGTTTACATCCATTCTGCAATAGAGTGAAAGGTTCTTTAACTCTGTACTGATCAAAAGTCCCCAGGTACTGTATGTATATGGTTGTCTGATCCTGGACACACCTTCAAAATCCTTTAACACGTCTGTGATATCACAGCTTCCAAAAAAGAACCTTGGATTATACCAGATTCTCACTTGCAGATGAAACTAGGTTACCTCTTGCATTACTTCTTGAGGTAAGCAGCAATAAAATGTTGAGGATTGAGTGGGCTTCACAAAGAACTCTACAATGCAAACCAGAATGGAGGTTTCTCTGGGGTGAGGCCCTAGCATACCATGTACCATCTAAGACTAAATGGCTAGTGGTAAAGCATGAGGTTTGGGACCTCCAACCCCCCCACAGCCAATTGGGTCTCTGATGTTTGATTATATTGAATCTGGGATTTTTTTTTCTTCCATATAGCTGTGTCAACATAGTCATTGTTTGAAATCTGCCTGGAGAATTTTAGTTATACATGATAATTGAATTTGTGGGCATGTTTGATGACTTTGGCCTTCCTCCACAGAGAGAGAAAGAGTTGGACCCAACACTTATTGTTGAAGCTAAACTTTGCCAATAGGGGTTCAAAGTTGGACTTCACCAAGTCAGACAGAAATGAGGGGAATAGTATTCTCAGATATGTTACATCCTTCTCAGGCCAGATGATGTTACCTGATTGACGGAGTGATTTGGGGTTCACACTGTTTGTGGTAGGGCCTTGGATTTAGACCAGTTGACCTTGTAAACCAGATATTTTTGAGACATTTTTTGTGATTTAAAGAACTTCTTAAAAAAGAAAAGAAATGTGAATCAAACCAGATATGTTTGGGACCTTTTTGTGATTTAAATAACTTGCTCTGATATAATTGATTTAATGCCCACTATTTTATTTAATTTCCTTTTCTTACCTACTCATTTTGTTTGGGATGTCATATGTTGAAACAACTATTGAAAACATGAACGTGTGTGTCCATCCTGTGAAGTCTGAGGGGAGGTCATTATGGTCCTCAGTCTGGTCTCACTGGTTCACAGCTCCTGCTCTAATTTGCTTCAGAGGGAATTAGTGGAAACTGTGGCTATTGTGAAGCTACCTCATGAACAAACATGTTGACATGATCAAATGACCTTTAACCTGAGGAATTTGGTTTGCTGATGTAACTGTTCAACAACAGTAGCCTCTGAGGGGTTTACATCAGCTTCAGTGGAGAAGAAACTCAGTTCAACTATTACTTCATATGTTTTCTTATGAATTTGAACAACTTGACTGTAAGCAATAATGCATACTAAACATAGTAAACATTTAGGAAAACATGTTGATTCCTGTACTCTAATGCTAGTGGTGAAATTATTTTGATTCTTTTATTTACAGGAAATGTGGAACATGGAGTAAACAGCATCCTCTGAGAAAGGTGCATGCCTGCAAACACAGTGTTACTAATGTCTTTTAATTCTGCAATATCACACAAACAACACCACAAATATTGAGATTACACAGGTGACAAAACATAACTCCCATCAATGTCTGATGAAAACCCACTGAATAAAGTTTTCATGTTTTCACTACACACTGCAAACTGCATTAAATTTATTTACTGAAGTTTGTCCTATTACACCATTCCCTGGGGGAGGTGGGGGTAATTGAGTTGTTGTGGTGGCAACCCTTAAAGCCATTGGCCCACAGGTTTTTTGGCCTGTGGCACTCCCAAAGCAACTGATAGGTACCAGCAGGCCAAGTGGAACATGGCTTCTGCAGTCACTGAGGCCAAAACTTCAGTGTGGGTCATGGTGAACAACATCTGAATGGTTTCCGGATGTTCTGGACCAGAATCTGGTGTCTCAGGAGGGGGAGGCAGTGTACTGTCAACACTGTGTATGGTGGGGTAGGGTGATGCTATCTTCAAATCAGGATGCTGAGGGTCAGTGGTGAGAATACTTTGAAGACCTCCTCATTCCCACTAACATGCGTCAGGATTTATGATTTGAGGACTCAGGCGGGGTCTATCTCTGGAGCTGAGTTTGCAGATGTGGGTAAAAAGCTCTTTTATGACAGGGCCCCGGAGAGCTTAAAAGCTCTGGATATTGTGGGACTGTCTTAGTTGCCCTGACCCTGCAGCATCACATGCACACTGGGGACAGGGATTCTTTAAATGAGGGTCTGTTGGATGGTCGAATCCCAGATTCAAGAGAAGGAATGTTGTTTTTGTCCTGGTCATGGAACTGTGGCCCAACTCTACAGCCATAGTGTGGTCCTGGAGGATGCATGGGAGTTCAACAACCAGCCTACATATGCTTTGTGGAGTTGTAAAAGACATTCAACAGTGTCCCTCGGGGGAATCCTGTGTGGAGTATGGGGTATCAGCCTTGGTGGCTCTACCCTGATGCCAGAGTCAGACTTGTTCCTGGTGAAAGTTTGACTCTTTCAAGGCCACCATTTGGCACTGTTTCTATTCATAATTATTACAGACAGAAATTTTAGATGGCACCAGAGTGTTGAGGGGGCCTCTGGATTGTATGACTGCTTTTTGCAGATGATTTGTTTTTATTGGATTCATCAGGCCATGAGCTTCAGTTCTTGCTGTTGTGGTTCACACTGAGTGAAAATCACCTGGGATTAGAATCAGCACATCAAAATTTGAGAACATGGTTTTCAACCAGAAAAGGTTGCACTGTACAAGAGCACTGAAGTCTCCCAATAGAACGAGAGAGAAGACACACCTCTAACACCCCCTACAAAGCCTACCAATAGAGTGGGCACTCTGAGCTGCCACATGGTGCATAGGCACAATTGACAATCGGGATTGATTCCCCCACCCATTCAATAAGTGTGGGGTCCATCTTTTTAAGTGTGGTGATGATAATTTTTTAATGTTGATCTCAAGACTCATGCCGTGTTTCAGATTTTATGTCAGAAAAGCTATCAATCAAGAGGCTGCTGTGCCTTAAAATACATACAGAGTGGCAAAACAAGGGGAACCTTTCTAACGGTTAACATTTGCACTATGTATCGAAGCAATCAATATAGCAACCTATCTATAAATTAAATAGGAAATGTGAAGCAAATAGCATGGAACCACCTGTTGGTATAGCTAAAAAAGGAATGACTCTGGCGATGAGGCAAAGAAATAATTCAATATTTAGGAATTGAAATAGTGGGAAACATGGATCAGTTAATAAACTTCATGCTATAATCCCAAAATAATCAGACCATCAAGTTACAGCTAATGGACAAATAGCTAAGATGAAAAATCAATCACCAACTTGGGGGAACTCTTTCTGTCTTTACATGAATTTGAATGTATGAATGTGCAACCAGTTATGTAGGCCTGTATTTGTGTATACATATGTGTTTAAATTGCCCTGATGAAAGGAATGAAGCTATTTGATTGATAAGTATACTTGTTTATACAGTATAAACATATATTTTTTCTTTCTTTTTTATTTATCTAAAGTTGGATTTACTTCTTATGTATTTCACAAGGGTGTACCATTTTTACTTCACTTTAACTTTCCATGTTTTCTTTAAATCCCACCACCCTGCAAACTGAAAGAGGTTTAAAAAATGTATTAAATGAAAAAAACTAAAAATGTATTTACTGATGTTTGTCCTATTAAACTCACACAGGATCTCTGTAACGAACCAACATTTTCCAAAAGAAGACATGTTTACAGGTGTTTCGTATTTTTGACATTTGCATCCCATACATAATTGGATTCAACAGAGGTTGCAGTAATACAAAATACAATGACAGAATGATTCGTAGCACATTTGGTACACCACTCATATCAAATCTACTCTGAATTATTTCAAAGAAAACCCCAAAAGAAAAGTTAAGCAGGGAAGCAAGGTGAGGTGTGCAGGTACTGACAGCTTTCTGTCTGCTCTGTTTACAGCCAGAAAAACACACTTTAAGAATCTTCATGTAAGAGAAAAAGATTGGAAGCAGAGGAACTAAAAGGGTGACAAAAACACCAACCAGCCCATAAATATTATTCAGTTTAGTGTCAGAACAGGCCAGTTTAGCAACTAGGTAGTTATTGCAATACAAATTGTTTATTACGTTTCCACAAAATGTCAAATGGATGTTCAAGCATAAAGTAATAAGACATTTAAGAGAAGAATAGATCCATATCAGAATAATTAAGAAAACTGCCTTGTTACATGTCATAAGTGTGTTATATTGTAGAGGACAACAGATGGCAAGATATCTGTCATAAGACATTATGGCTAAACTACACAGCTCCACATTTGCATACGTGTACAAACAAAACATTTGGAGGAAACAAAGAAAAACAGAAATAGAGTGAATATCAGAGAGGATCTGAACCAGAAGGAATGGAAACATCCCTGTACTACCATACAGCTCATCTATGAACAGGCTGCACAGAAAAAGGTACATAGGTTCATGTAAACTTCTGTTCATACAGATAACCACAATGACAGATGTGTTCACAACAATAATAATAAGGTATAATATCAGAGTCAACATTAAATACAAGTATCTTAAAGTTCCTACATTAATATAAGTGCTGAAAATGAAGTAAGATACAGTTGAATTGACCAACATTCTTGCTTCAGGTTGTCCAACAGCTACAGTGTAAGTGTTTAATTGTTTCCCCATAAATTAATTGTTTGTTTTTTTACAGCATCATAAAAAGTTGTATGAACACTGCATCTCTAGAACTTTTCTTTAAAAATGGACATCAAATGACACAATAGAAATGTTCACACAGCCTAAACTTACCACACACCCTCCTTTACATAAGTTCATGTAAACACAACACAACATGAATCTACAGATGCCATGAATCCTTCATCTGTAACTGTTGGCTGCAGCAATGTTTGCAGTTTTATATCTTTTCTGGACTGAAGAATCCCAACAGGCTGAGTTCATTTCATCATCCACTCCCATACAGGTTCATTGATTGTTGGGTCCCTTTTCATCTCGTCTTCACAAACTACTTCAGCAAGAACTGAAAGTCATGAACTGATGAACCCAACAGAACAATATTGTCGCCAAAAAGCAGTGACCCAATCGTGATGTCACTGGACCGTAGCCCCTCAATGCCCTGGCTGTGTCTAGAAATTCTGTCTATAAAGGTTATGAATAGAATCGGTGGCAAAGGGCAGCCCTGACAGAGTCCGACCCTCACCGGGAACAAGCCTGACTTTCTGCCAGCAATGTGGCCCAAGCTCTGGCACTGGGTTGAATGGACTGTGTTCCATGCCTCCATAATTGATGGGTTGTCTGGGCCTGTTGTGGTGGCAACCCTCAAAGCAGTTGGCCCACAGTTTTTTTGGCCTGTGGCACTCCCAAAGCAACTGATAGGTACCAGCAGGCCAAGCAGAACATGGCTTCTGCAGTCACTGAGGCCAAAACTTGAGTGTGGGTCTTGGTGAACAACATCTGAATGGTTTCAGGATGTTCTGGACCAGAATCTGGTGTCTCAGGAGGGGGAGGCAGTGTATGCGTCAACACTGTGTATGGTGGGGCCGATTATTTAAATGAGGGTCTGTCGGATGGTCGAATCCCAGATTCCAGAGAAGGAATGTTGTTTTTGTGTTGTTGTGGGGTCCGTCTTTTTAAGTGTGGTGATGATAGTTTTTTCATGTTGAGATCAAGATTCATGCCATGTTTCAGATTTGAAGGCAGAAAAGCTATTAATCAAGAGGCTGTTTTGTCTTGAAAGGCATAGAATTTAAAAGACGGGCAAGACAAGGGGAACCTTTCTCATAGTTAGGTTTGCTCTATGTATTGATCCAATGAATATAGCACCGTATCTGGGTATATATAGAAAAAATGTGAAGCAAATAGCTTGGAACCACCCATCACTATAGCTAAAAACAGAATACTGGCTATGAGGCAAATTTGAATTTGAATATATGAGTGTGTACCCGGTTATGTAGGCCTATATTTGTGTATACATGTGTTTAAATTGCCCCTATGGGATGAATAAAGTTATTTGACTGACTGATGAACTGATTGAGTGATACATGTACTTGTGTATATAGACATAATTTATAATGTATTTCTTCTTTTATTTAATTATCTAAAGTTGGATTTACTTCTTATGTATGTCACAAGGGTGTATCATTTTTAATTCACTTTAACTTTCCATGTTTTCTTTAAATCCCACCACCCTGCAAACTGCAAACAATTAAAAAGAAAAATCACGTTTATTTACTGATGATTGTCCTATTAAACTCACACAGGATCTCTGTAACGAACCAACATTTTCCAAAAGAAGACATGTTTACAGGTGTTTCGTATTTTTGACATTTGCATCCCATACATAATTGGATTCAACAGTGGTTGCAGTAATGCTAAATACAATGACAGAAGGATTCGGAGCACATTTGGTACACCACTCATATCAAATCTACTCTGAATTATTTCAAAGAAAACCCCAAAAGAAAAGTTAAGCAGGGAAGCAAGGTGAGGTGTGCAGGTACTGACAGCTTTCTGTCTGCTCTGTTTACAGCCAGAAAAACACACTTTAAGAATCTTGATGTAAGAGAAAAATATTGGAAGCAGAGGAACCAAAAGGGTGACAAAAACACCAACCAGCCCATAAATGTTATTCAGTTTGGTGTCAGAACAGGCCAGTTTAGCAACTAGGTAGTTATTGCAATACAAATTGTTTATTACGTTTCCACAAAATGTCAAATGGATGTTCAAGCATAAAGTAATAAGACATTTAAGAGAAGAATAGATCCATGTCAGAATAATTAAGAAAACAGCCTTGTTACATGTCATGAGTGTGTTATATTGTAGAGGACAACAGATAGCAAGATATCTGTCATAAGACATGATGGCTAAACTATACAACTCAACATTTGCATACGTGTACAAACAAAACATTTGGAGGAAACAAAGAAAAACAGAAACAGTGTGAATATCAGAGAGGATCTGAACCAGAAGGAATGGAAACATCCCTGTACTACCATACAGCTCATCTATGAACAGGCTGCACAGAAAAAGGTACATAGGTTCATGTAAACTTCTGTTCATACAGATAACCACAATGACAGATGTGTTCACAACAATAATAATAAGGTAAAACATCAGAATCAACATGAAATACAAGTATCTTAAAGTTCCTACATTAATATAAGTGCTGAGAATGAAGTAAGATACAGTTGAATTGACCAACATTCTTGCTTCAGGTGGTCCAACAGCTACAGTGTAAGTGTTTAATTGTTTCACCATAACTGAATAGTTTTGTTTAAAAGCATCATCATAAACAATTGTATGAATACTGCATCTCTAGGCTTCTCGTTTAAAAATGGACATCGAGTGACAAAATAGAAAATCCCACATGCAGCCTGAACTTACCAATTACCCTCCTTTAAATAAGTTAATGCTAAAGACGACACAACAGGAATCTACAGATACCTGTTTGCTTCACCTCTAACTGTTGGCTGCAGAACGTCTGCAGCTTTATATCTTTTCTGGACTGAAGAATCCTGAACAGGTTGAGTTCATTGCATCATCCAGTCTCACTGGATCACAAAATCACTGTGAATGAAAACCAAGTTTGTTATTACTCTGTCTTGTGGACTACAGCTCACAGACAAAGGAAGAAAAGTGCTTTTTATCCTGGTAATGGAACTGTGAACCAGTTCTACACCCTTAGCATGGTCCTAGAGAATGCCTCAATTGCCCAACCAGACTATATATGTTTTGTGGACTAGAAGGGACAGATTCCTCTGGGAGTATGGAGTACTGGACCCACTGATATAGGCCATCCGGTCCTTGTACACCCAGTGCCAGAGCTTGGGCCACATTGCTGGCAGAAAGTCAGACTTGTTCCCAGTGAAGGTCAGACTCTGTCAGGACCGCCATTTGTCACTGATTCTGTTCGTAACCTTAATGTAGAGATTTTCGAGTTGAGGCAGGGTGTTGAGGGGTTACAGGTCATTGTCTTAAGGATTGAGTCACTGAGTTTTGCAGATGATTTTGTCCTTTTGGCCTCATTGGTCCGTGACCTTCATGTCCCACTGGAGCAATTTGCAACTGTGTGTGAAACAGCTGGGATAAGAATCACACCTCCAAATCTAAGGCCATGGTTCTCAACCGAAAAGGGGTAGGGTGCAGCCTCCTGGTAGGAGATGAGATCCTGCCCCAAGTGCAGGAGTTGAAGTATCTCAGTTTCTCACAAGTGAGAGAAGCATGGAGGGGCAGGCAGACCATGGTCGCAGACCACCTGATGCCAGTATAGCTGCCCACTTGGATCTAGGTTCTGCTCAAATTCTCTTTCCATTGTTGGTCTCTGTGTTGTTGGACGGTCCTGTGACTCCGGTCTTATTCTTTTCTGGTGGACCTTGGAAAAGGCCCTGGCTCTTCGCCATATATAATATGAATCTTTATAAATTTGTTATCCTGTTCAATGCTGCATCCTGTAATTTGCGTTTTTTCTTGAATGCTATATTCTGTAATTTTTATACACATGAATTGCAAGTCTGTCCATCCTCTGTTGCTGCATTTTTAAAATTTCTTTCCCCAGATAAAGACATTTTTTAGGGAGTTCTTCTTTATTTGAATCAAGGGTCTAAGGACAGGGGATGTTGCATTGTTGACAGACTATACAGCCTATTGAGACAAATCTTTGATGTGAAGAGAACCTGGAGAAAACAATCCAACACTTGTGTCCTTAAACCTACAACCTTCTTACTGTTAGGCAGTAGTGCTACCCATTGTGCTGCTAAGGCAGGACAAATCATGACAAAACTATGTCCAACACCAACAGCAGCAAACCATATCTCAAAGCTACAACCCTTTTATCACAAACAGACCCAAAAATATGCACGGGCCCGTATGTCAAAAATAGGCAGATTCAGGCTGAATGCAAATAATAAATCTTTTATTTAACAAAGAGATAGAACTGTAAAGACAATATGAACTATGAGATGTGCACATGAGTGAAGTCAGTGGTTCGTGCAACATGTGCGAAAGAGATGTTGGATGGTTCAAATCAAAGCACAAATGCAGACACACCACACAGCAAAATGCAAGAGAGAAAAAAAGTCTACTAGTCTGTTTACTGATGTTTGTTCTATTACACTGACACATGTTCTCTTTGATCAGTCAACATTTTCCAACAGAAGACATGTTTACATGTATTTCGTATTTTTGACATTTGCATTCCGTACAAGATTGGATTCAACAGCGGTTGTAGTAATATAAAATATAATGACAGAATGAGTCGTAGCATGTCTGGTACACCACTCATATCAAATCTAGTCTGAAGTATTTCAAACAAACACCCAAAAGAAAAGTTAAGCAGGGAAGCAAGGTGAGGTGTGCAGGTACTGACAGCTTTCTGTCTGTTCTGTTTATAGCCAGAAAAACACACTTTAAGAATCTTCATGTAAGAGAAAAGTATTGGAAGCAGTGGAACTACAATGGTGAGAACAACACCAAACAGCCCATAAATGTTATTCAGTTTGGTGTCAGAACAGGCCAGTTTAGCAACTAGGTAGTTACTGCAGTACACACTGTTTATGATGTTTCCACATAATCTCAAACGGATGTTTAAGGATAAAGTAATTAGAAATTTCACAAAAGAATATAACCATATCAGAAGAATTATTATGACTGCCTTGTGACATGTCATAAGTGTGTTATATTGTAGAGGACAACAGATAGCAAGATATCTGTCATAAGACATAACAGCTAAGTTACTGAACTCTACATGTGCATAAGTGTACAAACAGTAAATCTGCAGGAAACAAAATGAAACAGAAACAGTATGAATGTCAGAGAGGATCTGAACCAGAAGGAATGGAAACATCCCTGTACTACCATACAGCTCATTTACTAACAGGCTGCACAGAAAAAGGTACATAGGTTCATGTAAACTTCTGTTCATACAGATAACCACAATGACAGATATGTTCACAGCAATAATGGCAAGATATAACATCAGAGTTAACATGAAATACAAGTATCTCAAAGTTCCCACATAAATATAAGTGCTGAGAATGAAGTACGATAAAGTTGAATTGACCATTGTTCTAGTTTCAGGTTGCATAACAGTTACAGTGTAAATGTTTAATTGTTTCACCATAACTGAATAGTTTGTTTTATTTAAAAGCATCATCATGAATATGAACACTGCCTTTGTTGACCTTTTCTTTAAAAATGGACATCAAATGACTCAATAGAAAATCTCACATGCAGCCTAAACTTACCAGTTACCCTCCTTTAAATAAGTTAATGTTAAACACAGCATGAATCTACAGATGCCTGTTTACCTCCACCTCTAACTGTTGGTTGCAGCAACGTCTTCAGCTTTATATCTTTTCTGGACTGAAGAATCCCAACAGGCCGTGTTCATTTCATCAAGTCCCATACAGGTTCATTGGTTCATAGGTTCAGTGATTGACATATATTTACACACAGTCCGAAATGACAATGAAAACTATATTTTTTGGCTTTGTTTTTTTAGATGTACCACAAATTCTTTAATATAGGCCACTACTCCATTAGCGACCTGGTCTAACGTTGGCCAGTCTCACTGCTGGCGGGTAAATAAAGACCAGTCTCTAATACAGGCCTGGTTGATTTTTAGAACCAACATTATTAAATGTCTAACTGAACACAAAGATACACAGACAAGACTGTTTAGATCATTGGAAAGAAAGCACAGCACAAAAATATCAAGTTATGGCTATGGATAACTCAAAAGGCCCCAGACAGATTTTTGTCAAACTTTCAGCGAATGTTGTGGATGGTACAATAAACAGATGATTACATTTTGGTAATGACCTGGAAGAAATCCTGGTTTCTGGATCACTTTGAATTTTCTGTTGTTTGGTAACATTGCGGTAAATAGACCTTCAAACGGGTGCTCATTTGAGGCCTCCTGGTGGTGATATCGGCAGTTGTATAGTATCCATGTAACCATGTTGGGTGGGAGTCTTAGACCTTGTCCACATGACAACCATGCAAGTTTTTGTGTCCACACATGCAACATTGCTGGAAGTATTTGGCAACGTGCTAAGGAGTGCTAACAAGTAGCAAAGATGTAATACGTATTCCATGCCGATAGTTGGCGTCATTAAGTCTGGTTGGATCAGTCTCTGATTGGTCAAAATGTTCTCACAAAGCCTTGTGGGCGGCAATGGTAGCTGCAGTATTCATTCATTCATCTTCTATACCCACTTATTCCTCATTAGGGCCGTGGGGTCTGCTGGAGTCAATCTCAGCACATTACAGGTGAGAGATGGTCGCCAGCCTATCATGAGGCACACACACCGTTCACTCACACACATGAGCAATTTAGAGTTTTCACTTATCTTCAGCATGCTTTTGGACTGTCGGAGGAAGCCGGAGGAAACCCACCAGACACAGGGAGAACATGTGAAAGGTCACACAGAAAGGTCCTAGACCAAGGAGGTCTTGAACCTGCGACATTCTTGCTGTGAGGCAACAGCACTGACCACTGCACCGCCGTGGTGCCCTAGCTACGATATATGATCAATAATTTAGAAAATATGGACAATACTGTATCCACCTGGATGGATTTATTTTACAAAGGCCCCCGAAAGAGATACGAGTTCCAGGGTGGATAGAAAACCTTCTACATTGGCTACGATCGCGCTGAAGGCAGCGTTGGAACAGCACAGCTGTTAGCTCCTACTTCTGGTCACGTGATACAGTGACGTCACAGGTAGCAACAACGTCAGGTATACACGGCAAGGCTACAGTAGAGTTGTACAATTGTTCCAGTTTGGAACCCGTTGTCAGACAAATACCAGAGTGGGTCATAGATAATGCCGGAACCATCTTTACGGAAGGATTTGGTGGATTTTCACTACTCCATCATTGTGTGGGTGGGGCCTCAGAAGGGTTTTCTAGTTATCTACTTGTTTTATTTGGCTGTTATGTTCTGAGATGTAGGTTGTAAGAAATAAATTAACAAACCTAGTCCTGAAAAACAAGGAAAGTCAACCTGTTGACAGACACGAGCGTGTCCATCCTGTTTAGTCTGAGGGGAGGTCATTATGTTCTCAGACTGATTCATTACTCTACTTCAGATGGAAGTAGTGGAAACTGTGGCTAATGTCTCAGATGCCTCAGGGACAAACATGTTGACATGATTTCATGACCTTTGACCTGAGGGACTTGCAGTGATGTAACTGTTGAACAGCAGCAGCCTCTGGGGGGATTTACATCAGCGTCCACTGAGAAGGACACAAGAAGTAACACAGGAGGTGTTTTCTTATGAAATGAGTGACTTCACTGTGTCAGGAAAAAAAGTTTTTACTTATTCTAATGTTCTAATGTGAGAGGATGATATGAGGAGGGTTATGAGAAGTAAATAACACAATGTACCCAAACATCGATTGGAAGAAAAGATCGAGGACTCCGTCATACCATTACAAACACACTTGCTGACTTATGAAGGATGGAAACTTGTGGATGGACACTTGTGCGGACATAGAAGTGATCTATTAAAAGTTTATCTAAAGCTGAACTGAAGCTAAACCCTTTTGTCAATTGACAATAAAAAAAGTAACGTTTAACATGGCTCAATAAACTTCGGCTTCTCCTGCTTCCCTTTCGGCCATGTTTGCTGTGAATTGAGACTATAAAGATGTGTGATGTGAACTGAAATATTAACCATAAGACAAATGTGTCAGAGGGAATTCAACAGGACACAGTGCAAAAACTGAAATCTTAACAAGTGAATATATCTTGTTTTTGGTACCATTAGGTCAATATTGAGTAGAATTTTCTTATTTCATTGTCAATCAAGAAAGAAAAACTTGAAATAAGCTAAATTAACTGCCAGGGGGACAAGATTCCCTTATTTGAGAAAAGCTATACTTCTATTCTGTTCCCCTCTGAACTTTTTAAATATAGTTTTTAATACAAATCCTACATATTCAACCTTTAACTTCACCAAACCCACTGTGGCATGTTAGGAATGAAGGTTCTGCCTAGATCATGTGTGTGGTGGCCAGAAATGGACCAGGTTCAGTTCAGTCATGTGAGGAATGTCAAAGGCATCACGACATCTTCGTCAAATCCACCAGCACCCACCAGAGTCCCCGTGGACACTGGATCCATGTGGATCTATGTGGGCCCCTCATCTGCTCAATGAAGACCACTCCGAGGACTAATTGATCCAGATTCACTCTAATTTCACTTTAATAGGACTTTGTCAAAATCATTATACCTTTTCACAAAACTGGCAGTTGTAAGTTTACGCTGTAAAAATGTATCTTAACCAGTGAAAATATCTTGTTTTTAGTTCTATTATTCCTATATTGAGTAGAATTATCTTAAATTCTGTTATTCTGTTGGCTTTTTTTATTCTGCTGTTATATATTGGTTCACAATTCAAGGCCTCAGTGAAAGTGAATGCTGCCATCTGCTGGAAAAATTAATGTATGACAATCAGTGTCAGAGTAACAATTAACAGACAATGCAGCAAATTCATTTATTTAACTATATATATATATATATATATATATATATATATATAAAGTTGATCACACATATATTTTTAAACTGATTATACTTATATTTTTTAAGTATTTGCAGAATAATTATTTTGAGTAGAATTTACTAACTTTTTTGGAATTAGTCAGGACTGGCCATAGGGAAAACTGAATGTATTCCCAAAGTGCTGGCCTCAGATTGATGCTATAACTTCTATCTAATTCAGCCTTGAACCACAAGAACACAACACTTATCCAGATATTTGTCAAACCGGATAAACAAGAGGAGAGATTTGGTAACATCAGATGGAGGAGATTCGTGTAGCGACGCCCAATCCAGATATTTTTCTGACTCATGACGTCAAAGTGCAGGTTCACACTGTTCAAAACAACAGCGAGGATACATCTGTGCTCTTGATACTTTTGGTATCATTTGCAAGTTTAGGATTTTTTAGGCTTTTTTAACCATGGGATAAAAATATCCAGATTCCTGTAGTTGGGGCCTATGGTATAGCGACTTTCTTGTCTTTTCGGCCAATCAAAGCGCTTTACGCTACGTGTTCATTCATCCATTCACACCCACACGGCGGTGACTACACAAAGGTGCTGCCCACACATCAGGAATTCAAACACATTCATACTCCATATGGGCAAATCGGTGTTAAGTATCTTGCCCAAGACGTCGAAATCAAACCGTTGACCCTCCGATGTGGACGACTGCTTTACATCTGAGCTCCAGCCGCCCCCATGGCCTCCATTCCTCAAATTTACTCTCCATCTATCAAAAGGCAACAAAAAATGTCATTGAAACTGAACTCGACTACAACACGAGTGTTTAGACAGTTTTTATCAAAGTGTTATGTGCCTCCCCTTGTCACGTCAGTCGAGACACATCTACTAGAGAAGACGATGATATTCACCTTCAGATGTGTCCAAATCTGTCGTCCACAACTAATAAAGTGCAGCTACACTAACATTCAAAAGTTTAGGGTCACTTAGAAATTTACATTTACTATTCTAGCTGCTAATGTCTGGTTTTTGCTGCATCAATATCTACATAGGTGTATAGAGGCCCATTTCCAGCAACCATCACTCCAGTGTTATAATGGATCAATGTGTTTGCTCATTGCATCAGAAGGTTAATGGATGATTAGAAAACCCTTGATGCTAACATGTTAGCACAGCTGGAAACTGTTTAGCTGCTTAGAAAAGATAGAAAACTGACCTTCCTTTGACGAGCAAAGTTTGAAGGATGTCAATGTCTTGACTATATGTTCTATGTATTTTTACAACTCATGGTGGTGAATAAAAGTGTGACTTTTCATGGAAAACATCAAATTATCTGAGTGACCAGTTGTGGAACTCAGCCATGTTTGAGGAGAGAATAGTGGGAGGTAAAGAAAACAGGGAACCTGCATAGGACCAGGATTTTGTCCTCCATTTTGCCTCGTCAACGCTGATTGGACGTCTTTGCCTGTCACGAAAGGTCAGTGTAGAGTTTTAAATCTGATTCTGCACCACTGAATTCAGCTGCTGTCGAGAGATAAATCAATTCATCAGCAAATCAGACACTGTGACGATTAGTTTACCTTCAGTGGAGTCAAAACTCAATTTCATCCTGGGCCACATCAGCAGAATGGCTACCAGCGTGTCCGTTAACTTCAAACTTTTATTCACTTTCAATAAATCACATGATTCTGTGAAGAAGCTCTTGAGGGGCCACAGAAAATGAGGTGGTGGCCCAGATTTGGCCCCCGGCGTCGCCAGTCGGGGGGCGTGGCCTCGATGATGATGTCATCAGACGTCGCCCTGCAGTTGTTTCTGCAGCTCAGGTTTATTATAAGAGTTGCTGCCGCCGGCTGCTCCTGCAGCAGCTGGAGAGGAGTTCCAGCTGTTCTGTGTTTAATATTCATTTTATTAACATGTTGTGATTCTTTATATCTGTTTAGTTGATGTTGATGTTGACCTGAGGTCAGTTTTCAGCTGCTGATGCGTCGTTTCCTCTCTGTGACAATCAATTAATGGATGGTGATTTTTGCCTGAAATATCTCTATTATTAATCTGTTCAATGAGTCTGATGAAGTGTTTTCTAACTAATATTTGTTCATTAACAGCTTTTAGGCTGAAGACGAGTCTTTATTTCATGTGAATCTTGCTGAAGTTACAGTTTTTTCTCTTGTTTGTGTGTGATTGTTGATCTGCTGCTTTTCTCTGTGTGTCTTAAACATGCAGGAAATGAGTTAACGGTTAAAAATCAGCTGAATCTCTGAAGTTGAATAGAACAGTTTGTGTTTTCTGATGATAAATGAGTGATGAAACAGCCTCAGCTGCAGCTTTTTTTTCCTGTTTCACACCTTTTTAAACTGTTGTGTTTCTGCAGAGATGAAAGTTGTTGTTGTCTTTGTTTCATCTCATCACAAATAATCTGATTTTAGACTTTTTTCTGCATTTAATGAAGGGTTGAAACTTAAATTCTGAGCAAAATCAGCGTTTTTTTTGCTGATAAAACCGTTAAAACCAGCAGCAATTATCCAGTTATTGTAATTATTGTTCTACAGTAGAAGTACTGTACTTCTGTTTATAGTATTACTATAAAATACACAATTAAATACTGCTATTTCAGTTGTATTGTATTGTATTGAGTTTAATTCAAATCAGGTTGGCTGGATGAGTAAAAATGAACATATAAATAATACCTACGCTTTATTTTCCTGCTTTTTTATGTGGAGAAATATAAATATTGACACTGATAATTAACCTTTAATTTACAAAACACTATGATAACTCAGTTATTCCATGTTGACATTAATTAAATCTTAAAAAGTGAAAATATATTTTAATTTTTGGTACAATTAGTCCAATAATGAGTCAAACTAAGGCATTTTCCAATGAAAACATTTCATTTTTTTTGCATTTTTTTAAGCAGCAGGTGAATTTGTCTCCTGCCTTAAAAAACATTTACAAAATTAAACTGTAAATTTTGACTAAACTCTGCTTTAAAACTGCAAATTGGGTTAATAGTTGTGTTATAATAGAATAACCCTTTGTCTGCTGTGATTTATTGTCAAATATACAACAACCTACTGTGATTTATTGTGTAAAATACACAGTAATCTACTGTAATAATCATTTACGGTAACTTTACAGTGAATAACTGCAGATTGGGTGATTAACTCTGTTACAACAGTAGTTTATTGTAGAATATACTGCAATATAAAGTGATTTATTGTGTAAAATATACAGTAATTTACCTGTTACTGTGTTTAACACTGCAAAATTAAGTGTATTGTAATAGAGTAACTCCTTTATTACTGTGATTTATTGTGAAATATACAGAAATTTACCCTAATAATCATTTACAGTAACATTACTGCGTTTAACAGAGTACTGTACTGTACTATAATAGAGTAATATTATAATACTACTGTGAATTTATTGTAGAATCTAGTGTGATTTGTTGTGTAAAATATACAGTAATCTACCGTAATAACTGTAACTTTGACTTTTGTGATTTAATTGTAAAATATACAGTAATCGACCGTAATAATCAATCAGTTTAATTGTAAACTGTATAGATACAGTAGTTGGGTGATTATAATAGAATAACTCTGATTACTGGGATTTTATTGTAAAATATACCGTAATAATTTAATTTTAATTGGGTAATTAACTGTAATGTAATACTGTAAAATACTACTGTTTTATTGTAATATACAATATATCTATTATAACAGTAAATAACTGTGTTATAATAGAGTAACTGTTATTTATTGTGTAAAATATGCAGTAATCTAATGTAATAATTGTTTAACAGATTAGGTGATTAACTATATTATAATAGTAATTCTTTGATTACTGTGATTACCGTAATAATCATTTACGTTAACGTTGCCATGTTTAACACAGAAAATAACTGTTATAATAGTAACTTTGAATTTATTGTAAAATCTACAGTAATTTACTGTGATTTATTGTGTAAAATCTACCGTAATAATCGTTTACAGTAACGTTATCGTGTTTAAAACAGTAGATAACTGTGTTATAATAGAGTAACTGTGGTAATTATTGTAAAATCTACAGCAAACTACTGTAATAGTCGTTTACGGTAACGTTAGCAGCAGATTTCAGCGATGGAGAACCAGTCGGAGATCGTGTTCATGCTCCACGGCCTCAACGAGTCGATGGCGAACCGGCAGGTCTACTTCGCCTTCGCGCTGGCGTCCTACCTTCTCACGCTCCTCGCCAACCTGACGCTCGTCGCCACCGTCTGCGCCGAGAAGACGCTGCACCAGCCCATCTTCGTGCTGCTGTGCAACCTGTGCCTCAATGGCATCTTCGGGGCGTCCAGCTTCTACCCGAAGATCCTCTCCGACCTTCTGGCCGAGGCCCACGTGGTCCCGTACGGCGGCTGCCTGTTCCAGATATTCGTCAGCTACACCTACGTCTTCTGCGAGTTCACCAGCCTGACGCTGATGGCGTACGACCGCTACGTCGCCATCTGCCAGCCGCTGCTCTACCGGGCGCTGATGACGCCGCAGAAGGTGGCGTTGCTGCTGCTGTTGACCTGGGGCCTGTCGCTGCTGGAGTCGGTGGTGGGCATGGCGCTGACTGTGCGGCTGCCGCTCTGCGGGCGCCACATCCGCAAGGTGTTCTGCACCAACTGGGAAGTGGTGAAGCTGTCGTGCGCCGACACCACGGTCAACAACGTCTACGGATTCATACTCACCTTCCTGCACTTGTCGCAGACCGCCATCATCTTGGTGTCCTACGGTCACCTGGTGCGTGCCTCGCTCCGGTCACAAGCTAGCCGCAGGAAGTTCGTGCAGACGTGTGTGCCGCACATGGCGACGCTGCTGGTGTTCACCGCCTCGCTGCTGTTCGACATCATGTACTCGCGCTACGGCAGCGGTGGCGACCTACAGGCACTGAAGAACGCACTGGCCGCGGAGTTCCTGGTGGTCCCGCCACTCCTCAACCCCATCATCTACGGCATCAACCTGCAGCAGATCCGGTCCAGGATCTTCCCCAAGTTCAGTCTTAGGCCTGAAGTCAGTCAAGTCAAACACGTGAAGAAACAGGAAGTCATGGGACAATAAGGTGAAGGTCAGAGGTCAGATGGACGCGATAAAAGAAGAAATGATTGTTATGAAAATCATATACATTTTTTTATCATATAAAATGTGATTCAATTCAAAAAGAGAAAAAATTTCAATATGCTTCTTGTAGTATATTAGCTCTGCTGCTAGTAGCATTTTAGCTGTGTAGCTAAAACTGGTTTACACACATTCAGTCATTGAACTGAATTTGCTAACCTTATTTTCCGATTTACTTTAACTATAAACATTTTTTTTATACATACATTTTAAACCACATTAAATGAGAATAAATTCCACAAAGGGAAGTTAGACTGAAAACTTTGTGATTTTACTAGATAATATAGAGCCTAGCTATATGTAATAAAGTTTATTTTTATTTTAAAATGCAACTTTATTCATGAGACGCAAGTTACTTCTCATTTTATTTCTTAAAACTTAGTAACTAAGCGTTAGAATTCCTGGTAAAATCACCAAGAACATTGTAATCTGCCTTTATTCAAGGTTTTTTGCCGATTATTAAATGTTGGAGAATTTAGTTTCAGAATAAAAAACTTAAATAAAATCTAGAATAAGAGTCATAGTATTACAGATGTTTAAAAGAATATTACTGACAAATGAAGCTGGTTTTGAAGCTTTAGATTTTTTTTTATTGGTGGATCATCAGAGGATCAATAACCGTCTTTATTTCCAACAACATATCTCTGAGCTGCAGAGGTCTCACTCTGTCCTCTATTCAAACAACCAAACTGAACAACAAAAAGTGATTTAACAGCATGTCTGAGAAAACAAGCGACTGCACAGAAACACACGAACAGCGTCGCCTCCTCCTCAACTCTCACATAAATATCTATCTCTGAGTATAAAAATAAATAAGTTCAACAGGGCGTGAAGGAAACATTCAGAGAAGATATATGGAAGCTCATCCATGACAAAACTACTGGCTGAAAAAACTGATATATACATATATGATATATTCATTATCAATTGATGGATAATTGTTCATTAAATATTTTAATCAAACAGCAAAAAAGTAAAAAATAATAAATAAAAATTACATAAAACTGACAAGAGGAGAATTTTTGGTATTTTCAATTGAACTACGACTCCCAGACAGCACTGCTGTTAGAATCGGCCAATCAGAGAGCTCCAAGGGTAGGAAACGTCTTTTTTCAGTTTTTAACTGTTGGTTTCTTCCTATAAAATAAATACTAGTTCAGTTTCTCCTTCTTTGGTCTTTAATGCGTTTTATTATTTTATTTCTTAACTGGACTCTTAATTTTACTTTTAAATGTTAAAAAGAAGAACTTTGCTTAAAGGGTTAGTCTCACACGTTATATTCAAATTTGTGTTAATTTGACTTAGAAGCTATCGTAGCATTTTAGCTGTGCTGCTAGTAGCATGCTAGCTGTGCTGCTAGTAGCATGCTAGCTGTGCTGGTAGTAGCATGCTAGCTGTGCTGCTAGTAGCATGCTAGCTGTGCCAGTTTTGCCGAAGCTTCTCTGTCAGAGTGAAAACTGGTTAATACACATTCAGTCTTTGAACTCATATTTCTAACTACTTTCACCTAAATGTGAGGAGGAAATAATTATAATTAGCTTGTCAGCTACAGCAGTTCCACAGTTAGCCACGTTAGCACCCGCTATGTCGCTACACTTCAAGTTGACAAACAAAAGGCTCCTTTTGTCATAATTAATAATTACATTCTTTTTTTAAAGCTTGTTATAAGCTATAAAGAAACCTATTTACCTGTTTAAATGTCGGCATCTTTCTGATTCTGAAGAAAAGTTGATTTTTGTAATAATTTAAACAAGAAAACTAGCAGTAGTTCTGTAGGTAACAAGCTTCCACATAAACTCGTATATTTGACGTATTCACAGTGAAACACTAACTAATATTTGGTTCATTTCTATGAAAATACACTTTAAGGTTCCTCTGACCAACACGTCCTGAACACTGATTGTATCTGTCGACTTTTTACATCCAACGTCCGTCTTTAGCTTCCAACTGTGAACCAAAAGCACAACAGGATGTGACATCACAGACAGGAAACAGCTGCAGGCATGAGGGAGGGGGCGGGGCTAGACCAGCTGGCGAATCAGGTTGTTCTTCTCGGGCTCCAGGAACTCGTCCAGCAGGGCGGCCGTCACCTTCTGGAGCTCCGCCTCCAGAACGGAGATCTCACTGCAACACAGAGTTATGATGTCACAACTGCACGGCGCCACACCTGCTTTACGCCTGAAAGTATCAACACTAAAGGTATTTAAACAGAAACAGTTAGGAGCTAGAAATGAGGATAAGTTTGAAGCTGAATATTTTCACTTTCAAATACTTCTGAAAGGATTTTAAAAACCTTCTGAAATGCTTCTCATACGCTTCTGAAAGGCTTGAGAAATGCTACTGAAACAATTCTAAAAGACTTTTGAAAGGCTACTGAAAGACCTCTGAACGGCTCCTGAAAGAAACCTCTGAAAGGCTCCTGAAAGACCTCTAAACGGCTCCTGAAAGACCTCTGAACGGCTCCTGAAAGACCTCTGAACGGCTCCTGAAAGACCTCTGAACGGCTCCTGAAAGACCTCTGAACGGCTCCTGAAAGACCTCTGAACGGCTCCTGAAAGACCTCTGAACGGCTCCTGAAAGACCTCTGAAAGGCTCCTGAAAGGCTCCAGAAAGACCTCTAAAAAGTCCTCTAAAAGGCCTTTAAAACGGCTTCTGAAAGACCTCTGAACAGGCTTCTAAAAGGATTCTAAGAAGACCTCTGAAAGATCTCCAAAAGGCTTCTCTCTGAAAAGCTTCTATAAGACCTCTGAAACGTTTCTAAAAGACTTCTAACACACTTCCAGTAAACAGCTCTCAGGACGGAGTAAAACCGTGTTAGACATCACTTCCTGTCCTGGAATCCAGGAGATTTAGTTTCAACGCTGCAATGAAACTGAAGACATTTTGCTTTTATCAACATAAAACACCAATTCTAACATATCTCTTATTTACTGAACCAACTGACTGACTGATAAACCAATCAGGCTCTAATATAAACTAATTTAAAAACATTAATCTGTTAATATTCTGATTTCTAAAGAGAAAATGCATAATTGCAGCTTGTTGTTAAACTGTAAATATCTGACTGAGTTTCAGTCTTCACACCTTTTTCCTGGTGCAGCACAGAACTCTGTGTAGTATTTGATTTTTGGTTCGGTGCCGCTCGTCCTCAGCGTGGCCACGACGCCGTTCTGCAGCGTGAAGGTGATCATCTGACTGCTCCTCGCCACCGGCAGAACCTGCACAGGGAACAGGGTCAGGTCACAGGTCAAAGGTCAGCCATACACGGCCGAGGTCTCCTCCGTTCTTACAGATCTGAGGTCAGGCCGGCTGCTGTCGTATCCCGTGGTTACGTCTCTGACGTGGACGATCCGCTCGCCGCCGCACGCCTTCGGGTACGAACCCTCGCCGTCGAAGTTCCTGATGCGGCTGAAGATGTTGTGGATCGTGGGGGGGTCGTTACAGACCACGTAGGAGGTCTTAGAGACATGGTACCCGTACCTGTGGACAGGAAGTCAGCTCAGAGCTACACAAGACCACCAAAATAAAAGCACGACCAGTCTATTTTCTGCAGGGACATAGTACCTGTAGACAGGAAGTCAGCTCAGAGCTACATAAGACCACCAAAATAAAAGCACGACCAGTCTATTCTCTGCAGGGACATAGTACCTGTACACAGGAAGTCAGCTCAGAGCTATACAAGACCACCAAAATAAAAGCACGACCAGGTAGTCTCAACTCGTTTTTACTATAGAATATTTTATCTTCGGTTAGATAAATAACACAAATCAATTTCCTGAAAGTTGTTTTTCTCTGTTATATACAGTGTAAAAATAATGTGGATCCTGTAGAGATGAGTGTGTTGAATGTAATAATTGAATAGATTAGAGCTGGTTGGTTTGGCTGCTGTGGTTTAATCTCAGTGAACTCAAGTTGTTGGTTGAATTCTTACGTTTGGTAGATGTTCAGCAGCTGTTGGCTCAGACTCAGGTTCTTGTTGTGGAGGTAAGACGCCATCTCAGCCACGACCGCTGCCGAGCTCACGCCGTCTTTCTCAGGAAAAGAACTACCGCACAGGAATCCTGGGAAAGAAAACCAAACAATTCTAGAATAGACGTCACTGATAAACCTGCTTCTGATACGTCACAAAGTCAAAAGGTTTGCAGATGATTCGGTTTCTTATAATAAAAATGAAATTATTTACCGATTGACTCCTCAAACGCGAATAAGACCGTGTTTCCTGTTTTGGTGAGTTCATGTATTCTGTTCCCGATCCATTTAAACCCAGGGAGCGTTTCCTGTTGAAGACAGAAAAACATCATCATCCTCTTCCTGTCCATAAATCCTGACCTTAGTTCAGTTTCCTCTGATTAGTTTCTCACCTCGAAGTGGAACCCCTCGATGCGGGCGAAGGCCTTCAGGATCTTGGAGGACACGGTGGTGGCCAACATGTAGACCCTCTGGGTCTCTGCAGGGTCCGGGTGAGACTCCTTCCAGTTAGAGAACATCCACCAGCCCAGCAGAGCCGCCAGCTCGTTACCTGTGAACACCTTCCAGCCACAGCTGGAGGCAGACATCAGTACAGGTCAACGAAAGGTGAATACACCTGCAATACAGGTAAACGACACCTGCAATACAGGTAAGCTACACCTGCCATACAGGTAAGCTACACCTGCCATACAGGTAAGCTACACCTGCCATACAGGTAAGCTACACCTGCCATACAGGTAAGCTACACCTGCCATACAGGTAAGCTACACCTGCCATACAGGTAAGCTACACCTGCCATACAGGTAAACTACACTTGGCATACATGTCTACACCTGTAATACAGGTATAAACTACACCTGCAGAACAGGTAATCTGCACCTGTAATACAGGTCAACTACATCTGCAGAACAGGTAAACTACACCTGTAACACTGGTAAACAGGTAAACTACAGCAGTGCCACAGGTTAACACATGTAAACTACACCAGTTAAACTGGTGAACGACACCTGTAGAATAGGTAAACAGCTAAATTACACCTGCAACACTGGTAAACACATGTAAACTACACCTGCAGAACAGAAAAACTATAACCAACACTGGTAGATACACCTGCACTACAGGTACACATGTAAACTATACTTGTAACACTGGTAAACACATGTAAACTACACCTGTAGAACAGGTGAACTATACCCAACACTGGTAAAAACACCTGCATTACAGGTATTACACATGTAAACTACACCTGTAACAAAGGTAAACTACACCTGTAATATAAACTACACCTGTAATACAGGTAAACTACACCTGTAATATAAACTACACCTGTAACACAGGTAAACATTACATCATCACAGCAGTGTCTGTTTAACTTTGACTCAACGTTACCCGTCAGACTTCTCGGCTACAGCCAGGCGATCTGCATCAGGATCCGTTGCCAAGACAACGCGAGCGTTCTCCCGCTCTGCCAGAAGAAGAGAAAGCTCCTGAAGGAGAGACATGGTCATTAGATCAGAGACAGAGACTCTTATCAGGTCTAACAGGAGAAGAGAGGTCCAGGTCTCACCAGGACAGACTCGCCCTCCTCTGGGTTCGGGCAGCGGACCGAGGAGAAGTTCGGGTCCGGGTCTTTCTGTTCGGGGACGGGGATCGGAGGAGCGAAGCCGAAGGTCTGGAAGGCCTGCTGGACGAAGACATGTCCCACACCGTGGAAGGACGAGTGGACGAACTTCAGGGGACAGACGCTGTTCAGACGCCTGAGAGAAACAGAAGCAGAGCAATGGTAAATTTATTGGGAAGTTTTCAATTTAATGCCCATATTAGTTTTAGTCATATTTAGTCAACTTTTTTTTGTTTAGTCACATTTTAGTTCACAAAAAGTTCTGGAATTTTAGTCCAGTTTTAGTCAAAGAAAATCCAAGTCAATAGTCTTTTTTTAGTCTTTAGTAGACAGCAGGTTGATATTAATGTTAATCAAAATTAAACTAGCCAAACCAATTTATTATGTCATTATTACCTGATGTAGTAGCTCCACATGTTGAATGATTAGGAATGCTACGTTGCTAAAGGTGCCTGGTCTGATATTCACAGAAACACAACACATCAGTGTTCTGATTTGCATGTTCTATGCAATGTGATGTCTGAAGTAGTAAGATCAGTAACTTGCTAATGCCAAAGATACTACCAGCATCTGAAATGAGGAATAGTATGTTTTTATCTTCTATTTTTCAGTGTGTGTTTCAAGCAGAAATACATTTATTGAAACATCACTTAACACATGAAATGACAATTGATTGGACGGACTCGCTACGTCGCCGCATTTAGTGCCGACAGCACAGGTGGATGGTCCTTTTATTCCTCTTACCTGTGGAAGCAGAGGGAGGTGAGCTCGTCCATGTAGCAGCTGTTGATCTGGGTCAGGGGGTCAGTCCTCAAAGAGGAGGTCTCCACCAGCTCCTCCTCCCAGCAGGAGGCGCTCCAGGGCTCCAGCTGCTCCTCGATGCTCCGCAGGATCTCCTTGTCGTGAGGGGAGGAGATCTGGGCACCGTTGCACCAGTACACCTGCAGGGGGCAGAAGAGCACGAGGATGGATTTGTCAGTCAGGTACTAAAAACAGATTGTTAGGATTTTCTAACCGGTTTAATAGTGTACAGGTTTACCACATCCCAGCCCTACTAAAAACAGATTGTTAGGATTTGATAGTGTAGTTTATAATGCCACCCATAGTAACTAATATCCAATAATGGTTCAGACCTTGTACCCGTTGTCCTCTTTGGGGTTGTGGGAGGCGGTGATCATTACTCCGGCCGCTGCCTCCAGCTTCTTCACAGCGTACGGCTGGAAAACAAAAACCCAATCAAGCTTCCTGATTGGACAGCTGACACCTGCCTACAACAGGAAGTGACGCAATACTGTTCTCACCACGTATGGCGTGGGGACGTACGCAGAGAAGAGATGAACTGGAACGTCTTTGCTGAGCATCACAGCAGCCGTCAGCTTCGCCAGACTGAAACAAACAAGAAGACAATATAACTTATAATATTACCTTTAGTACTAATACTACCTCCAGCAATGATAAGAACTCCAGCACTGATAAGACATTCAATACTAATACTACCTCCAGTACTAATAGGACTTCCAATACTAATAGTACTAAAATAGCCAATACTACCTCCAATAACAATAATACTTGCAATACTATGTCTTCCTCCAATACTACATCCATTACTAATACAACCTTTAATGCCTCCAATACTACTCAAACCTCCAATACCAATAATACCTCCATTACTAATACAATCTCCAATGCCAAAACTACCTCTAATACCAATAAAATCTCCATTTCACATACTACTAAAACCCCAAATCCCAATACTACCTGCAGTACTACTAAAACCTCCATTACTAATACAACCTCCAATTCTAATATTACTGAAACCCCTAATAGCAATATTACCTCCAATAATAATACAAAAAAATGAAATCAGGTTAGTGTGATATATCGTTTGACCATTTACGTTAAATTACCGCTCACTGCTGCAGCCGCTGTCCTTCTGTCCTCTGGTGTCGAAGCCCACCACCACTCCTCTGCTGCTGAAGTCTGGGAACTGCTTGGACAGGTAGCTGAACAAACCCTGAAAACACACATCTCAGGTTTTAGACCAGGTCTGGGACAGAGTTTGTTCTGCTTTTCTCTTAACAAACACAACAAAGCTGAAGAACATAACTGCTCTTTAGCTTTACCTGACTCACTCTTTAGCTTTAGCTAGTTTCTAGCTTTAGCTAACCAACTCTTTAGCTCTAGCTACTCTCCAGCTTTACCCAACTCACTCTTTAGCTTTAGCTCTAGCTAACTCACTAGATCACAGAAAACAGAGAGTGGTCAGCAGATTCCTGGTTGGTGGCCGATTGGTGGCCGATTGGTGGCCGATTGGTGGCCGATTGGTGGCCGATTGGTGGCCGATTGGTGGCCGATTGGTGGCCGATTGGTGGCCGATTGGTGTATTGGTAATATATTTTATCCGTGGTGCATTGGTGACTTATTAGTAACGTATTGTATTGGTGATGAATCTATGATTTATTAGTGGTGTATTGGTGGTTTATTGGTGATGTAATGTATTGGTGATGAATCTATGATTTATTGGTGATATATTTGTGACGTATTGGTGATGAGTCTATGATTTATTGGTGATATATTGATCTGACCTGTGTGGACTGGATAATGGTGAGGTCGTTGATGCGGTTGAATCCTGCTCCCATCGGTGCTCTGAGTCCAGCTGTACCGAACTTCATCCTGCTGCAGAGTCTGGACCTCAGGTCCTCCCAGAGACCTGAGGCCACCAGACACTCCACCTGATCCCGGGTCCTGGGGTTCTACATAGACCACATACACACCCGTTGTTAACATCAGGAACACACACACACCTAAATAAATGTATGTAATCAATCTGATGATTACACTAGTGAAAGTTCATATCTAGAAGGCAAAATTCAGTCAATGTAAACCTTTAGTTTTAATCTTTCTAAATGAGGCCAAACAATTTATGATTCCAAAATAAAAAAAACTATTAAAACTATGAATTTGTGTGACGTTTTTGGTGTATTTAAGTTAAAAACCATCCCCTTGATTAGACACTACTCACAGTAGATTAGGGATATTGTCAATTCCATCCATTTTTGGGTTAATAAATATTAAACTAATGAAGATGATGTTTCTTCTCATTCCTTATTAGTAATATCAAAGTAAACCTTTACTTATTTCATTAAAATTCAGACCAAAAAACAACTAATCTTATAAACTTGATGTTTGTTTTATTCTAGAGTTGCAATGATTAGTTGATTAATCGATTATTTGCCAACAGTTACATTAAAATATCCAAATTCTCTGGTTCCAGCTTCTCTTCTCTGATTATTTCCTGGTTTCTTTAGTCTCTATAATAGTAAAGTTTGGGAAACACTGGTCGACATTTGACACCATTTTAGGAACCAAACAACTAATCAGTTAATCGTTTCATTAATCAGTGGATTAATCAGAATAGTCATTAGTTGCAGCCTGATTTTATTCGTTCGTGTGTGTGAGTTCAGTCGCTGTGTTTCTATAAACGTTTGATTGCATGTTGGGACCAAACTGTGGGTGTGTGAAGCTTTTTCAAGCTGCTGACATTTAACTGGAGGTCATGAACTTTCCGCTCAGTGTGTGTGTGTGTGTGTGTGTGTGTGTGTGTGTGTGTGTGTGTGTGTGTGTGTGTGTGTGTGTGTGTGTGTGTGTGTGTGTGTGTGTGTGTGTGTGTATGTGTGTGTGTGTGTGTCAGCTTCATACTAAGCACATAGCTCAGTATGTGTCTGTTACAGCTTTACACATTTTGACTTTTTAAAACAAATATGTATATATATATATATATATACATACATACATATTTTTGCTTTTTTACTTTTTACTAACCCAATTCAATTAAAATGAAAAACCAATATTCTCCTCTATTATTGTTCTTATAGCTTGTATTTTGGTGTATGCCAAACATCTGTAAAAAGTTAATTTTTAAATATTTTTACATTAAATCCCTGTTACTAAGCTCCACCCTTTTCTTCTGGTCAAATGTGAAGATTTGATTTAAATTGTTTAAGTCATAAATAATTATTTCACTGGTAAATATGTCACAAAGATGCTTTAAATCTGTTTAATGAAGCCTTTAATTAATTTTAGCTTTGGCTAACTCACTCACTAGCTTTAGTTACCTTTTAGCATTAGCTACTCTTTAGCTTTACCAAACTTACTCTTTCACTTTAGGTATTCGCTAGGTTAAGCAAACTCTTTAGCTTTAGCTAACTCACTCTTGAGCTATACTCTAGATTTAGCTGACTCTAACTTTAGCTAACTACCACTTTTTAATTTTAGCTTTAGCTAACTGCCTCTTTTTAACTTTAGCTACTCTCTAGTCTCTCTCTTTAGCTAACTCACTCTTTAGCTTCAGCTACTTTTAGCTTTACCAAACTCACTCTTTGGCTTTAGCTAACTCGTGCTCTAGCGAACTCAATCTTTAGCTCCAGCTACTTTTAGCTTTTGTTACTCTTTAGCTTTACCAAACTCACACTTTCACTTTAGGTATTTTCTAGCTTTAGCAAACTCTTTAGCTATACTCAAGATTGAGCTGACTCTAACTTCAGCTAACTGCCACTTTTTAACTTTAGCTTTAGCTACTCTCTAGCTTTAGCCAACTCACTCTTTAGCTTCAGCTACTTTTAACTTTACCAAACTCACTTTTTGGCTTGCTAACTCTTTAGGTTTAGCCAACTCACTCTTTGGCTTTAGCTAACTCACACTTTCACTTTAGGTGTTGCTAGCTTTAGCTAAATCTTTAACTTTGGCTACTAGCGAACTCAGTCTTTCTGATTCAGCCTCTCGAGCTAGTGACGTTATTGATTCTTGATTAATGTAATAAGCCAATATTTAATCTATAATCCATAAACTACCAATCATGGCCGTGGCTCCTCTTTAATTCTCATTTTTTTTCTCAAAATGCAGAGGACACAGCGACATGACGTCATTAAAAAAGCAGCTGTCAAGGCTCAATTAAATGGGAATAAATGATCATCAGAACCACTTCAGGATGTGGTTCAGGACTTCAGGACTCCCCTCCACCTGGACAGGTCAGCGTTTAATATGCTTCCTCCCAGACCACGTCCAGGTCCAGATCCAGGTCCAGATCCTGACTAACAGACCACAGCTGCTGAAGGCAAATATGTTGAAATGTGCATTTATTTCTGCATAAACATGAACTTTATTGAACCCTGTAGTGGAATATTTAAACTGGACAAACTGAATGTTCAGGAGTATCACTCACTCTGATGATGGTGTGTGTGTGTGTGTGTGTGTGTGTGTGTGTGTGTGTGTGTGTTTTGGGGGTAAAAACAGCTGAGTCACGCTCTGGTTTAATCGCCTTACCATCTATAAAGCTCAGTAAAACACTGTCAGACCCGCTGCTGTGCCGTTCACTCAAATCTCACACTCGAAATCTCGCGATTTTTTACATGTTCTTAAATTATCGCCACTATATTAATTAAAAATGTAGAACTTTATAGCTTAAATTGTTCATGTGATAATAACAGTTAATTCGGCGAATATGTTCGTTAACCCAGAAACTGTAGTTTAGATTAAATCTGTTTATTTTACAGCCGCCGACCAGCTCCTGTTGATGCGTTCAATGAGCAGCGAGCTTGTAAAACCACTCATTAAATTACACTTTAATGAATTAAAATGCTTTTTTGGTATATAATATATAAGCCGAATTATCACCAGAGTCGTAATTATCTATAAATACTTAAATTAAACCCGTTTATATACATGCAACTGGCTGAATCGCCTCGACCGTTAAAACGGTTAAATTTAAAATGGAGTCCGGTTGGAGGCTCCTACCGCAGCGACGAGAGGCTGAAACTTGACTCACTTTGTCCCAGATCAGCCACCGGTGAACCGCCTTGTCCAGCTGCGGGTCTCCGGTGCTCGGGCACCGCAGGTTGGCGTTCAGGTCCCCGTTGAGTCCGTTATCGTCCCCCATGCTGCCGCGAGGAGATCCGGTAGCTGAGAATCCTGGAGCGGGGCCCGCTCACAGCCGGCGGGGAGCTCCGCGGCCAGCGGCCCCCATCAGAGCCGCGGAAACTCGGGTCTTCACCGGGCCACGGACGCCGATAAAAGTTACCGGAACAAGCACCGGAAGCCGGACAACAGCCGGCTAGCGGACGGTCCGCAGTAAAGTTAACACGAGAGGTCCATTAAAACCTCAAAATAGAGAAATTACAGGTCGAATTACACGGAACTTCCGGTCAGTTACAAAATAAAAGCCTCTCGTTATCGGAAATATAACGATATTAACATTAAATTTACACGGTTCACCTTTGAAAAATATTTACTATAAATACAAAATATGCGGTTGTTGTCTGAAAAATATTCTTTTTACATTTTAAAACGCAAACCCTTCACTTCCGGTCCAGGGCGGTATGATTGGCGCCAGCTTGCCGGGTTTAGTCACTTCCCCTCCGGACGTAAAATCAACCTGATACCGCTGAATGGGTCAATAAAGGGACATTACAACATTCTCCTTCCTTTTTTGTTCCGCTTTTATCTCCTCATTAATATCTATTTAAATCTTCTGAAAGCAGAAAAAATGTCCCTAAAGTAAATCCTGAATTAAACATGTTACTTGAGTAAAAGTCCCAAATATTCTGAGATAATATTATTAAATTAAATATTATATGGATCATTTCATCCTGGAACTTCCTTTATTTCTTTAGATTTGGCTGCAGATTTACTGAATTTATTGATATGCACAACACTCTGATAGCATATAGTGACTCTGCAATGTTTTACCGCAATGTTACCAAACAACAATGAATTCAAAGTGATCCAGAAACCAGGATTTTTTCTGGATCATCACCAAAATTGAATCATCTGTTTATGGTTCTATTCCCAACATTCGCTGAAAATTTAATAAAAATCTGACCAGAACTTTTTGAGTTATTTTACTAAGAATCAGACAAACATTAGCTCCTTGGTGGAGCTAGTTATTAAGTTTATTAAGTATTAAAAGTATAACTTAATAAATTTAGGGATCAAGAGATGATTTAGGACTAAAACTCACTTTAATTAAAAAACGACGTAGAACCATTTTAACAGGTCGTTAATATAGTAAATTATAATATAGAATATAGTTTCATATCAATATGGCTGCCATAAAAAATGTTGTTTATTAATTAATAAACAACATAATAATCAACATGAAGACAAACACAGTTCTGCACTTGAACCAGAAATAAAAACATTCAGTTTATTTTATAAAGAGGATGAAATAAAGTGAAGTTAAGCAGCTCCTCAGGTGTGTGTGTGTGTGTGTGTGTGTGTGTGTGTGTGTGTGTATATAGTGTGTGTGTATAGTGTGTGTGTATAGTGTGTGTGTCCACACAGCTTCATGCTGCAGGTGGAGGTGTGTGTGTGTCTGGAGGTGTGTGTGTGTCCGTCAGCTGACAGTTGAACTGGCGTCTGAAGGCGTCCAGCAGGTGAGGCTCCGCCTCCTCCACGCTGACGTCCCTCCTCAGCGCGGCGCTCAGCGACGTCACGCCTTTACCCACGATGCCGCAGGGCACGATGTGGCTGAACCACGACAGGTCGGTGTTACAGTTCAGAGCCACGCCGTGAGACGTGATGTAGCGACCACAGTGGATACCTGAGGGGAAAACACACACACATTATACATATACACACACACATTATATATACACACACACACATTATATATATATATATATACACACACACACACACACACACACACACACACAATACACACGTAGAACGTGATGTAACGACCACAGTGGATACCTGAGGGGAAAACACACACTATATACACACACACACACAAACATTATATACATATATATTACATTATATATACACACACACACACACACAGTGGTTATGGTGTTTTATATGGACCTATGTGGATCTTTGTGTTTTATGTGGATTTTAATGTATTTTATGGTGTTTTATGTGGATCTTTGTGTTTTATGTGGATTTTAATGTATTTTATGGTGTTTTATGTGGATCTTTGTGTTTTATGGTGATTTATGTGGGTTTTATTGTGTTTTATGTGGATCTTTATGTTTTATGGTGTTTTATATGGACCTTTACATGTTTATGTGTAAATCTTAACATGTTTTATGGTGATTTTCCTAGAATTTAACATGTTTACTGTGATTTATGTGGATTTTAATGTGGTTTATGTGGGTTTTAATGTGTTTTATGTGAATCTTTGTGTGTTTTATGGTGTTTCATGTGGGTTTCACTGTGTGTTATGTGGATTTTAAAGTGTCTGTATTCGTGTTTTCGTACCAACAGCACAGATCTTGTCGTCTCCGACCCAAACTCCAGTGTGAGGAGACGTTGAAGCTTCGATGCCGAACCGTTCACACACTGAGATGATGGTTTTCTCCAGTTCACCAACGTACCAACGAACACTCTGAGAAACAGAGAACATCCAGCTCATTCTCTGATGTTACAGCACCCATCTTACAGTCATTTAGCCACAGTAAATACATTTCTGTTCATTTTAAAATTTATTCTACAGAAAAATGCCCTGTCATCATCTGGTGTGTGGAAGAATTACTCACAAGTTGAAGGAAAGTGTGTGAATATTGTGGAAAAACTAAAGAATACTGCAAAAAGCAGCAGCAGCTTGTTGAAAAGTGACAAAAATTTTCTTTAAAGGGCAAAAAAAAAATGTATCTGCTGGATCAGATAAAGTAAATATTTCCAGAATTCCCCAAGTTGTGAATCTGAAACCCTCACAGGTGATTTTACGTCCCGGTTCAGACCTTCTTGAAGGATCCCAGGTTCAGGACCGGGTAGCAGACCAGCTGCCCGGGGCCGTGGAAGGTGATGAGTCCCCCTCTGTTGGCTCGGTGGACTTCGGCTCCCAGCAGCCTCAGCTGGTCCAGCATGGCGGCGGGGGTAGGGGCGGTGGCGGATCCCCGTGGTGTAGACCGGCGGGTGCTGGCACAGCAGCAGGACGTGGGCCGGACCGGCCCGGTGCCGGTCCACGTAGACCTGCTGCAGCCGCAGGGCCTCCTGGTACGAGACCAGGCCCAGGCGGACCACCTCCACCACCGGCCGGACCCCCTGCATCCAGGACCAGGACTCCTTCCTTGTTGCTAATGTCCAGTCATCTTGTTGTCCTTTATTATTAATCTAATTAATAGATAATCAAAAATAATTGTGTTAATAACAGACATAACTTATTGATGTTTAACGTACAGAACAAATAACGATCTGTTAATTTTCCTTAATAAATTAAGAATATATATAAATATAATTAATTTTCCTTAATAAATTAAGAATAAATTAAATATTAAAGTGAAATGTACAGTGGAGCATTCTTTTTTTAGAGTTTTAGACTCATTAAAGATTTAAAGTCTTTAAACTGAGATGGAGATTTTTCACTTTTTTCCGATGTTTATAACATTTAGACTAGAATAATTCATAAATTAATTAAATAAATGAGACACAGTTGACAAATAGTTTAACTTTAAACGCTTACATGTATAAAAGTCTTCGTTCCTCTGTAATAATCACCTGATAATTAATAATAAACTGCGGTTTGCTCCGTTTGTCCTTTTATATCCTCACGGCTCCGTTATGTTGCTGTTACCGGCCGCCATCACTGTTTATTCAACCGGAAACAGTTTCTACTTCCGGTTTCTGCAGCGCTCTGCTGACACCTGCCGGCAGGAAGTCTGAACCTTTCTAAATAAAACTTAAATTCATAAATTTTATTCCCAAGAAACTTAGATTTTATATAATTTATTTATTTTTAGAGTTTTATATTTTGGACAATTATTATTATTGAATAATTAGTGTGTTCTCTGGTGCTCAAAGAGACTATTTATGAATGTATCCGTAAATTTATGCTCTAAACAATTAGGATTTCAACAAAAATATCACATGTAAATAATGTGTGTAATCGTGAATATGTAATCAAGTAATAACACAAATATTGTATGCATTTATTTTAAAGGACAGAACTTTACCTCAGCAACTGAATTTTAAAAAATTAAGTGAATTAAATATGTTTTATTTATAATTCTAAATAAATAAAATACTCCCCAAAAATATTGTATTGTACTCAGCTTTAATATTTAATATTTTAGTATTATTAATATTAAAACTATAGTTTTTTGGGTTTAAGGTTTTGGGAAAACACAAAAAACTATTATATTTAATAATCATTAAAAAAGACCTAAACTAAAAAAGATTGTTTATATTTGTATATATATATATATATATATATATATAGATATAGATATAGATGTATAGAGTTTAAGGGTCCTAGATGTTGAAAAGGTTTGCAAACCACTGTCCTTTAGAATAAAACAAATTAATTAATAAAAAAATAAAATTGCGTAATATTATCTAATGGTCATTTTTGACAGCATCACAAGAAATTATTTACTAATGTTACTAATAACATTAGAAAAAAATAAACTATTTTAACAGAACGCGTTTTATTTCGAAGGGAGCGGCTCAACATTTTGACTTAATAAAAAAATAAAATATGATCTAATGTCTTTTTTTGATCCGTTAAGGTAATTTTATTAGACGTGGCAGCATCATCAAGAAATTATTCACTCATTTTCGTTAAAAAAATAAAGTTTTCTATTATTTTTACCAGAACGCGTTTTATTTTGAAGGGGGCGGTTCCGCGCCGGTTGGCGGGCTGCGCGCGGAGGGGGGGGGGGGGGCGGGGCTTGCTGTGCGCGCGGACCGGACAGAGAGAGAAGACTCACCAGGGAAGATGGCGACCGTCGGGTCCGCCGAACAGCGCGGCCACGCGGCCAGCGCCGCCGCCAGGTCCCGGCCCGGCTCCTCCAGGCCCGGAGCCACCGGGTGCGGCGTCGGTGGGGCGGCGGGGAGGACCAGCAGCCCGCGGCCGGACGAGGCGAAGAGGTGCGCGGCGTGCGCGGAGCCGCAGCCCGGCGGCGGCAGCCTCCTCCCGGCCTGTCCGCTCTGCGCCACCCGGGGCTCCGGCGGCGAGGAGCGGCTCCGGAGGAGGACCGACCCCGGTAGGAGCAGCAGCAGCAGCAGGCCGCGGAGGAGGGACGGCGACAACCGGAGAGGTCGGTGTGTTCGTTACCGGGAGAAAATTAAATAAATAAAATAAAATTTAAAAAAAACACGCTGGTTGTTTGTTGTTTATAAATCACAAACAACTTTTACCACAACTTTTATTTACCAGCAGGAGGCCCGAGAAGTTTCTGAATCACAGGGAGAGAAAAACCGACACGTCTCCGGCGGTTTTACGCTTATTAGTTTATATAAAACCGTAAAAACGGACAGAATTCATTGATAAAAACGCGATAAAGCGACACTTTGCGGAGTTTGCGGGTCAGTTTCATTCATATCGTGCGTGTTTCTGCGGGTTCGTGGAGGATCAGGTGATGCGGTGGACTTGTCCAGACTTGTGTTTCTGCAGGGAAGGAGGAGCTGGTTCCTACTAGTTTCTACTTCCACTAACTCTGCTTTTATTGATCATTTATTAACGTCTATTAAATGGAATCACACCTGGAAACAGACGAGAAAACACCTGGTTTTAAATCAGTACACGTCACAACCAGGTAATAATCCAGTTTTTAATTTTAAGGGTTATAGCCTATGTTGTTTTTCATTTAGATATAATCATTTATTAATAAATACTGATGTTTTCTCATGAGCTGCACTGATTAATTGATTAATTAAATAAATCCGATAATAGATTTATTGATTTAAGTCATTTTTTAAGAAAAACAAGTCCAAATTCTCTGGTTCCAGCATCTTAAATGTTATTTCCTGGTTTCTTTACTCTTCTTTAATAATAAACTGATGATCTTTGGGCTTTTAACCAGTTAAACTATCATGTTATGTGTAATATGTGACTAAAAAGTCACAAATGTGGGAAAAAATACAAGCAATTTAATCCTGTTTTTATTAAATCAGGATTAGGTTTAAGATGCTTTATTGTGAGTTTAGACGCTTAATCTATTATGTCCATATTAATCCACATTTATTCCGATAATCAATTAATGGATTTGAGTCACTTTAAAGAAGAAAATGTCCAAATTCTCTCCCAGCTTCTCTTCCCTGATTATTTCCTGGTTTCTTTAGTCTCTATAATAATAAACTAATGACTGAAACTTCACAGGATCTAGAACGGAACCCTGAGGAACCCCACATTTGATTTGACATTGACCTATTTTGATAATCGATTAATAATTTTTAGTAATTTTTAAGTAGAAAATGTCTAAATTCTCTGGTTCCAGCTTCTCTTCCCTGATTATTTCCTGGTTTCTTTAGTCTATAATAATAAACTGATGATCTTCTATAATAGAGTTGTGATAATTTGTTGATTAATCAATTAGTTGCCAACTTTTACATTAATCACCAACTCTTTTGATTATTGATTGATCATTTTGACAAATTTTTAAGTAGAAAATGTCTAAATTCTCTGGTTCCAGCTTCTCTTCCCTGATTATTTCCAGTTTTCTTTACTCTTCTATAATAATAAACTGATGATTTTTGGGATTTTAACCAGTTAAACTATCTCATTACTGAGTAAAATCCTATTTTTCAATATTTTGGGTCAATATATTCTTGTTTTAAGAAACAGCTAGAAAACTAAATTGAATTGTTTGTCTTTTTATAGCATAATTTCCATTATTTTATAAGATTAATTATTAAATGTCATTATTCTGATAATCAATTAAATGATTTGAGTCCTTCTTTAAGAAGAAAATGTCCAAATTCTCTGGTTCCAGCTTCTCTCTGATTAATCTCTTTAGTCTAATCAATAATCGACTAATCTGATCACTGGGCTCAGTAACTAATCAATAATCAGGACCTTCAGCCGATTAGTCTCCAGCTGCTCTGATAACTGATTAATCCTCTCAGGGACTGATTTGATAGTTAATTTGTTAAAAGAATCCATAATTACCTTTATTGATCTTTATTCTAACAACTTTTCCTTCTATTTTTTATGGAAAATGTTCTATAAGTGTTTTTATTTGTTCATAGTTTCATTACACATCGTCACAGGAGGAACATTTATGTTTAAAAAGATGAAATGAGATCATTTATTTAAGATTTTCCAAATGTTCTGTCAGAATAAATGAATTTATTCTGTTTGTGTTTAGAATTCTTCGTGTGTCCGGCTCTCGTCTCCAAATCAGCGGAAGTTTCAGCAAACGTCAAACGTAAAGTAAGTCTTTTTTAATAGAATCCAACTTTTAATGCAGTTTGAGAGTTTGATTCTTAATTAACTATTGATTAGAGAGACAAACTGAAGCTGAGTTACACCATTATGTAAAGAAATTAACATATTAAAAGGCTCATAATGATGTTTTATGAAATATTTGCTGCTTTTATGTCCAAAAAGATGTAAAAATAGCAGTAATCACATCACAGAGATGGAATTTATTTAACAAATGGTAGAAAAGTATTATCCATAGATGATAAAACCCTAAAAAGGCTGTGATGTGGTACATTTTGTGCTTTTATTTTGAAAAATGTATTTGTAGATGTGATGTAGTTTTATATTCTAACTCTATATAATAAAGTAGTTAAGTTCTAAGTAAATGTTGATTATTAGACTGTTTTGCCGGTAATTGTTTGGGTCACGTACCTTAGTGATGTCATAACTACACAGTCACAGCTGGTTAAAACCAGCCAATCAGAGGACAGGCTCGTTAATGTTAACGAGGCAAACACAAAACGACACAGATGAGATGTTAAACTTCACTGAGATGCTGTTTTTGTTCATTAAACGGAGGAAAAAGCTTCAACTTTCTGTTTTTTTTTATTATTTTGTTCTTTTTCAGGGAGTTCTGTCGGACTCGGAGAACGAGGAGCCGATCAGCCGGAGGATCAGAAACGTCTCCGCCTTCGTCAGGAAAACCAAAACCTCGTCAGGCGTCACCAGGTGAGCGAAAGTGGGCGTGTCTATGACGTTTATCTGTGTCTGTACCTGTGTATTTCATGGTCTTTTCCCTGTTTCTTGGACTGGGTTTAACTTGCAAATGCAAATTTCCCCCTGTGGGATAAATAAAGGTTAATTGAATTTAATTAAACAACCAGGAAATTAGTTTAATTTGCATCTCTCTCCGGCTTCAACTACTGTTCTCTCTCTCTCTCTCTTCTCCTCTCATCTATTATAAGACAAGTCAGCAAAGCCTCTATATGACCTTTAACCTTAGCGAACAAAGCTACCAGACATGGTTGGCGGTTACCAAATCCTGGTTACTGGTTCTATTTGTGGTTACTTTAATGTGATGTCACCAGGCTGCTGGTCACTGATTGGCCAGAGATTTTATGTAATGATGAGTTCAGTCCACACTATTGATTGATTATTGATTAATTCCCTTAGGTTTTCAACAGCGCTGGTCTGTTTTTTTTTTAGCGAGATAACTCAAAAAGTTTTGGGCAGATTTTTGTCAAATTTTCAGCGAATGTTGGGAATGGTACCATGAACAGATGACGGAATTTTGGTAACGATTTGGGAGAAACTCTGGTTTCTGGAATACTTGGAATTTTCTGTTGTTTGGTAACATTGCGGTAAAATGGACCTTTAAACAGGCGCCATCATTCAGGCCTGATGATGATGATGATGATCTTGCACCTGGATGGATGGAATAGTGTTGGGTGGGAGTGTCTCTCAGTGCTTTTCTAGTCTGAATATCCTCATTCATCCAGGTTGTTGGCTCTTTTACAGGCAACTGGATGTATATTTCCTTCAGGAAGAAGGAAGTACCTTTAAAAGTCCTGGTTAGACCATTGTCAAAGTCACCTGCTCGATTATGGGAAAAATCCTTATCACGATTATTCAAACAGTTATTTAAATCTTGCACTTATGTTGTTATTAACTAACAGTAAAGGAACATGGTAGGAACACACAAGTTGACCCATGACCTTTGTTTCTTCTTCAGTGGTTCCCAGAGGAGTCGGAGCTGCACCGACCCGGTGGAGGACCGAGGAGGGAAGCTGAAGGTGTTGGCGCCGCCGGCCATGATGGACAGAGTATGATACACCCACATATCTATATATATCTCTATACACACTAGATGACCAAATAAATGCTGCTGCTGAGCCGGCGTCCACATATGACAGCCATCTTGCTAAGGTCCCCTTGCTCCCTATTTAAACTATTAAAATAAACAGAACTTACTCAATTTACAACTACTTGGTTTATTATGAACGTCATTAATGTAGTTATATGTAGTATTTTTATCACTTTACTCAGCCCGGAGCTTGACCTTTCCAATATGGCCGCCGCTGATGGACGTTAACGCCTAGCCTTGTCCACCCCTGACCTCCCTGACCCGCCTCCCTGTATCTTAACGTCTTCTTTTCTCCTCAGGTGGGGATCAGCCACAGCTTCACGGCGGGAATCCTCCTCTCCTCCGAGAACAGCCGTTCCGTGTCAGCGCCCGTCGCAGCCCCCGACCGCCGCCTTGCGTGGCGCGCCGCGCTAATGGCGTCCTCGTCGTCCACGCCGCTGGGCCTGGAGCGCTCCGTCAGCCCCGAGAGCAATGACAGCATCTCCGAGGAGCTGAACCACTTCAAGCCCATCGTGTGCTCGCCGTGCACGCCGCCCAAACGGCTGCCGGACGGTCGGCTGATGGAGCCCACCATCGTCAAGTCCACGCCGCGGAACCTGATTCGTGGTCTGCAGAAGGCCACCAGCTACGAGGCGAGCCCCGCCGTGCTGCAGAAGTGGCGCCAGATCGAGCTGGACCGCCAGAGCCTCAAGGTGAACTCCAAGGCCACGCTGACGAGCCCCATCAACGAGCTGCAGGATGCCACCAGGGCGCATCTGGCCGCGGCAGGGGACGCCGTGGTGTCCGTCAACAAGAGGAAGCTGCTGTTTGACCCACCGACGGGGGACGCTGATGGGTTCCAGAAGCAGTCTGTGAAGATCCGGGTCCCCGCGATCCGCTACAGCGCTGACGCGGCGTTCAGAGGGAGTTCGGACTTTGAGCCGGCGGGCGGCGCGCCGGAGTCGTGCTGCGGCGGCGGCGGGATGCTGTTCGGCTGCAAACAGTCGTTCTCGCCGTACACAAAGACCTCCGGCTTCCAGTCCTGCAAGTTAGTGCCAAAGGACTCGCACAGTCCCAGGAAGGAGTCCGACAACCAGAACCAGTCTACCTCCCGCAGGGGCCAGAAGAGGAACCAGAAAACCAAACACTTGGACCCGGACCGAGACCCCGACCTGAGGCGGGGCCAGATCCAGCAGGACCGCGCACTGGCCCTAAAGCTGCAGAGACAGTTCGACCTGGAGAACCAGAACCAGACCTCCGCCCACAGGAGGAGTCCCGACACCTACTACCTGCGGTCCTGGATGTCCAATCAGAACCGCAAGAGGCGTGGCCTGCGGAGGTCTCGACGAATCAACAAAAAGCACTAGCGAGGAGTCGGACGGGAAGGCGTTCGTTTATGCAAAGTTCGGAAATTAAAGGTCTGAATGTTTTACTCGTTTCAGAAAGACGAGTGTACGTAGCATAATAAACACGGGTAGCATGCTAACGTTACAGAGTGTATTAAACACAATTAGCCTGCTAACGTCAGCCTGCTAACATTACAGACCATAACAAACACGGTTAACCTGCTAACATTATAGAGCATAATGAACACGGTTAGCCTGCTAACATTACAGAGCATAATAAACAGTGTTGCTAACGCTAGCCTGCTAATGTTACAGAGCTTAATAAACAGTTAGCGTGCTAATGTTACAGAGCATAATAAACAGTTGGCCTTCTAACAATAGGCTGCTAACATTACAGAGCATAATAAACAGTATTGCTAATGCTAGCCTGCTACAATACAGACCATTATAAACACAGTTAGCGTGCTAATGTTAACCTGCTAACGTTACAGAGCATAATAAACATAGTTGGCCTGCTAATGTTAGCCTGCTAACATTACAGAGCTACTATGCAGCTACTATGAATCCAGACGTTCCTCAGACAAAGAGACAGTTTGTAATATATAGTTTAATCTTTGAAAAACTCAGAATAATAACCTTTAATATTATTAAAATTAGGATTTATTGTTTCACATATTGTTGTTTTCATTTATATATTTTACACAGTTTATGAATCTGATTATTTCTTAATTTATTCAGCGGCTTCCGTCGTGTCTGAACGACACAAACCTTTGAATTATCCGCAGGAGAAAAAAAAAACTCTTCTTCACTTTGTCTCTTTGTCCTCCAGCAGCCGAAGAACCAAATTCTCCTGATAAATTAATAAACTTCTCTGCACGTCGACGATCTTCCACGACGTTCCTCCGACGGAGACGGAGGATTTATGGCCCGATTTGTCAGGAAGGCTCCGCCCACCTCGTTAACTCCTGGGGTCACGTGATTGGACGGTTTATTTTTAACGAAGATTCAAGCTTTCAGGAAGGAAATGACTGTCGGAAAAACAGCGTCTTTAACCCATTTAAGCATAAGAGCCGCTAAATCTATGACTCATTTTATTCTTAACCCATTTAAACCCGGATTTCACGCATGGAACACTAACAATCATGTTATGCGTCTATTTTTTTCCCATTTGTTATAGTTGCCATTTGCACAAATCTGCCCATAAACAAAAGCCTATTTATCCCAAACTGTATGAGTAACCTTTAGGTTTTTTTATTTTATGTATAAAATGAGTCGTAGACTGAGAGGCTCATAGGTTTTAATGGGTTAAACGGCTTCACATCGTCTTTTATTCACACCAGTTTGACTCTGAAGCAAGAAAATAAAGTTTGATCTTTGAAGTCGCGTTCACGTTATCGCAGAAAAACAAATGGAAGCTTTGAATTTTACCTGAAAAACTGTCAAATAGCAGAAAACACGGATTCAAAGCTCAGTGATTCATCGGGTTTTCGAGTGAAACTGATTTTCATCTTGATAATTTTAAGTCTGATTATTAACTATGATTATTTCAGGTTTTCTAGGGCTGTAACTGGCCATTATTTCCCCATTTAATATTTAGAAACTGAAAAAAACAATCAATTTAGTGTTTATGACAGAAAAATCTTCTCACATTTGAGAAGCAGTGAATGTTTTTATTTTAATAACTATAATATTTAAATGATTATTTGATTATCAACATATATGCAGAGTCTTTTACTTTTATTCAAGTGTGAATCTTTTTATTAATTATAAAATAATTTCCTCCTTATAACAGATGTTAGCATCATTTCAGAATGTCAAACAATGAAATTATTGTTTTTTACAAATAAAGGAAGAAGGAAATGAGTAAATTAGGATTTAAACTGCTGAATCAGAACTAGAACTGTATTATAATTAACTATTACAGATGTTAAAGAATAAATAATTTACACTTTTAGTGTTACAGGGTGTGATAAACACGGTTAGCATGCTAACGTTAGCACGGAGCGTAATAAACCGTTAGCCTGCTAAACCCGGTTAGCCTGCCCCCGTTACAGTGTAATAAACACGGTTAGCATGCTAACGTTAGCACGGAGCGTAATAAACCGTTAGACTGCTAACCGCGGATAGCCGTAATAAACAAGGTTAACATGCTAACGTTAGCACGGAGCGTAATAAACCGTTAGACTGCTAACCCCGGTTAGCCTGCTCCTGTTACAGTGTAATAAACACGGTTAGCATGCTAACGTTAGCACGGACATAATAAACCGTTAGCCTGCTATTGTTACAGAGCGTAATAAACACGGTTAGCATGCTAACGTTAGCACGGAGCGTAATAAACCGTTACAATGCTAAACGCGGTTAGCCTGCTACTGAGACTAATAATCACATAAATCATAAATAATTTCCGTTTTACATGATTCTAAGTCGTTAATAAAAGGTTAAATAATCCCCATTTATCAGTTTATATTAAATTATCTTGTGCATGTGAGACAAATAAAGTTTGACCATTCAGGATTTGACAAATTTTAACCAAAAAAAAAAAGGTTGAGTTTTAGGTCACAGCAGCATCTTTACTACAGTTTAAAGATAAAATGAGTTTATTAATTTAGATTTATACTTATATTCTGCAAGTAATCAACTTCAAATGTTATAGTAGTAAGTGATATTTGAAAAACACGAAATTAATTAGAAGTTGTCATAACTCTCTATAAAACAGTATTTTTCCTGTTTTTTCTGCCATAATGTGAACGTGGCTTCGCTGCAGATCCTCGCCACATTCCTGTTCTCCGCCTTATTTCCCTGTTTTCTCCTGTTCTTGTCTTAAAGTTGTTTAATCCTGAGGGTTTTGGGGTTTTTTTGGGGGCTGAGATGTTAATTGCTGGACGTGTTTCTGTTGTTTTTCTCGGCTGAAGCTGAAGCTTTTCTTACCGACGTCTCCACTAGCTTTACTTTCTACGACACGGATATGCACATTTTTCTAAAGTTGGACTAAAGCTTTTCATCCTTCAGCTGATGCAGAACAGCAGCAGAGTGTTCGGGGGTCAAAGGTCAAGGGTCAGGGGGGGGAGGGGGGGTGCTGAGTGCCAAAATGACCTGCGACTGTCTGTTCCAGTTTATATTTCAGTAGTTTTGTACGAGAGGAAACGTGTGGATGTTGAAAGCCGAGAAAAAAAAAAAAACTTAAAACAAACACACGAGACGATGAACACGTGTCCTGTCTTCTGTTCACATGTTTGTCTGCTGGTCACATGATCAACAACACGCGAACAATCACACTAAACCGTGTAAAAACTTTAGAGCTGCAACTGTTCTAAGAGTTGATTAATCTATTAATTATTGAAACGATTAATCGATTAGCTGTTTAAATTCTAAAAGAAATGAGTAAAGTGTTAATTAGTGTTTCCTAAAGCTGAAGATTCAACATAAAATGCTTAAACAATTCAATTACTTTTTAATTTTCTTTGTTAAAACAAGAATAAATTGACCCATATGCAAAATTATCAATAATTCTACTCAATAAGATAGATTAACCAGTTAAAATCCCAAATATCATCAGTTTACTACTATAGAAGACTAATAAAAAGCTGGAATCAGCGAATTTGGACGTTTTCTTCTTTAAAATGACTCAAGTCGATTAATTTATTATCAAAATAGTTGATAAATAATGAATCGACTAATTGTTGCAGCTTCTGAAACTTGTTTTAAGATAAACAGGATTAAATTTTGACATATTTATGGGTTTTTTATCCCCTTATTTGAAATTATTAGATAAAAAAGTTTTAAAAAATGCAACAATCTGTCACTAAATACATCTAATAAAAATCAAACGATACAAATCGGTAATATACAGCAAAATAATTAAAATAATTTTTTTTTTAAATAAAATAAAAAAGGAATTACTTTTTAATTACAGTTTAATTTGGTGTTTTGTTTACGTTTCGCTTCTCGTGCTCGGGAGCGCGCGCGTTGGCCTCTGCCTTGGGGACGCAGTGACGTCACAGACGTGACGTGTCCCCCATGTGCCCCCCGAGAGCCAATCAGAAGCGTCCAGGTCACAGGTGCCGTGAGGAGAAGATGGCGGCCTCGAAGAACGGGAAGAGTGGACTTCTGGAGAAAGTAGGAATCCTTTAAAGTGTTTTAACGCGTCAGAAACGGCCGCGAAGCGAAGTGCGGGTTTTATTGTTTTATTCAGTGTCGGAGGCTGAACTGATGGAGTTGAAGCGTTATTTCTCCGCCACGTGGTTTGTGTGCGACTGTGCATCGTAGCCGCTGTTAGCCGCTAAGCTAACGTTAGCTATCTGGATTAATTTATTTAGAATTAAATTTAAAACATGCAGGGTTCCGCGGTTTGGGCGGAGATGCAGCCTGAGTAATTACCAGGTCTGGATAAGACTAAAAAAATTATATATATAAAAAATAAAAGTATGAAATATACGTACTTCCGGGTGGGTTCTGCTATTCTATTTTATGAAATATTGAATATTTTAACATTTCTTTAAAAAATAATTAATAATGCAAATGAATCGCTGGAAGAAATAATGCGTCAATATCACTGAGTTGCATATAAAGCATCATAAATAACCAAATATGAAGCTTGTTGACGTTAATAAGTTCTGCAGTGACGTAGAAGTTACGTAGCGTAGTTATCAGGACGTAAACTACGTAAAATAATAAACGTCATGGTTGCGTCGTTTCCATGGTTTCCACCGTGAATAAAATTAACGAATTGTTTTTTCTACGAAACTGATAATTTCACGTTATTTATGTGTTAATTTCTTTTATTTTTACTTTATTATTTAATCAAGAGTTTTCTGCATGTTATTCAGTTAATTTTTGTACTTTATTAATATAAAATAATCATCTATACCAATAGAATTAAATGTGTAAAACATATTTCTATCAGATGGTTTAACTTTGAATTAATTATATTTAAATTGAAAGATTTTAGTTTATTTTATCTTGTTATAACTCTGCTCTTTGCTGCTATTTGTGGCCACTTTTTTAAAACCAGCATTTAAAGCATACAACATGAAATTCTCGGTTTATTTTTATTCATTTTCAGCTTAATTTCTTTAAAAATATTTATAATATCCTGTTAACATCAAATACAACAACTTGGCCCCTTCATAGAAACCTATTAACTACGTTATGGAAGCATTAAATCATATAATTTAAGTTTCAACACTTTAAATTTATAGTTTTTAATGTTTTTTATTCGTTTTACTGGTCAATATTTGGCCTCTGGAGTAAATTCCTGTTGTTTTCTTGGTTTTCTGCATGAAACTCCAACCTTCAACAATGTAAATGAACTATAAATGTGTTTCCAGTAAAAAAATCAGTGATTTAATGAATGAATTTGTGTGTTTTAGTGGCGGATCGATGAGAAGCCGGTGAAGATCGATAAATGGGACGGAGCGGCGGTGAAAAACTCACTGGACGACGCTGCTAAGAAGGTTTTTATCCTCCAGTCAATGTGTTTTAATGCAGTGGTTCTCAACACGTGGTCCGAGGACCCCGAGGGGTCCTTGAGGAGGTCCCTGAGGTTCCCCAGAAAAAGTGTTTGTTTTAGTGTAATTTAGTGTTTATTTTATTGTGTTTCGCTGCGTTTTAGCATTTGATAGTGTAATTTAGTGTGTTTTTCTGTGTTTTCATGTTTGTTTTTGTATGTTACTGCTGTGTTTGTGTTTTTTCTTTTTTTTTACTGTGTTTCACTGTGTTTCTGTTGCGTTTTAATGTTTGTGTCAGTGTAATTTAGTGTTTTTGTGTTTATTTGATTGTGTTTTAGTGTGTTTCAATGTGTTTCAGTGTTTATTTGCTGTGTTTCAGTGTGTTTTAGTGTGTTTTTATTGTGTTTTAGTGTGTTTTTATTGTGTTTTAGTGTGTTTTTATTGTGTTTTAGTGTGTTTTTATTGTTTTAGTGTGTTTCAATGTGTTTCAGTGTTTATTTGCTGTGTTTCAGTGTGTTTTAGTGTGTTTTTAATGTTTCAGTGTGTTTTAGTGTGTTTTTATTGTGTTTTAGTGTGTTTTTATTGTGTTTTAGTGTGTTTTTATTGTTTTAGTGTGTTTCAATGTGTTTCAGTGTGTTTTAGTGTTTTTATTGTGTTTTAGTGTGTTTCAATGTGTTTCAGTGTTTATTTGCTGTGTTTCAGTGTGTTTTAATGTGTTTCAGTGTGTTTTAGTGTGTTTTTATTGTGTTTTAGTGTGTTTTTAATGTGTTTTAGTGTGTTTTTAATGTGTTTTAATGTGTTTCAGTGTGTTTTAGTGTGTTTTTAATGTGTTTTAGTGTGTTTTTAATGTGTTTTAGTGTGTTTTAATGTGTTTTAGTGTGTTTTAATGTGTTTTAGTGTGTTTTTAATGTGTTTTAGTGTGTTTTTAATCTGTTTTAGTGTGTTCTTAATGTGTTTTAGTGTGTTCTTAATGTGTTTTAGTGTGTTCTTAATGTGTTTTAGTGTGTTCTAAATGTGTTTTAGTGTGTTCTAAATGTGTTTTAGTGTGTTCTTAATGTGTTTTAGTGTGTTCTAAATGTGTTTTAGTGTGTTTTTAATGTGTTTCAGTGTGTTTTTAATGTGTTTTAGTGTGTTTCAATGTGTTTCAGTGTTTATTTGCTGTGTTTTAGTGTGTTTTTAATGTGTTGTAATGTGTTTTTGCTGTATTTTAGTGTCTTTCAGTGTATTTTTGCTGTATTTCATTGTGTTTTTGCTGTGTTTTAGTGTTTTCATATCTCTGACCCCCCCCCCCTACAGGTGGTCCTGGAGAAGTACTGCTACGTGGAGAACTTCCAGCTGGTGGACGGTCGTCTGCTGGTCTGCACCGTGTCCTGCCTGTTCGCCATGCTGGCTCTGGTCTGGGACTACCTGCACCCCTTCCCCGAGTCCAGACCGGTGCTGGCCTGCTGCGTCATCTCATATCCTCCAACACACTCAGATGAAACGAGCTGCTCATTTATTGCGTTTGGTTTAAACCCTCTATTGATTAGCGTTTTGTCCCACAATGCACTGCAACGTTTACTCCTTGACTCGTGTTCCTCACGTACTTCATCATGATGGGGATCCTCACCCTCTACACCTCCTACAGAGAGAAGAACATCTTCCTGGTGGCTCTGCAGAAGGACCCGGCTGGAATGGACCCGGACCAGGTCTGGCAGCTGTCCTCCTCCCTCAAACGGTCAGTCACACACACACACACACACACACACACACACACACACACACACACACACACACACACAGAAACATACACACTTAGAGCTGAATCGTAGTGATGATGCTGCTGCTGATTAATGCTGCTCGATTATGAAGAAAATCATTATCAGGATTATTTTGGTCATTATTGAAATCCTGATTATTTTTTAATTGCACAATAAATGTGTTGAGTCACTTTGCTGTGGTTTAAGATGATTAAACACATTTGTTGTGCTCATGCTCTCTCTCTCCTTCAGAAGTTGTGTAATTAAAACTCTATTTTATGATTTTGGAGATCGTTTTCTACCCAAATTAAAATCATGATTCAAATTTGATTAATTGCACAAACGTATTGATGATGATGATTCTGCTGCAGGTTCAATGAGTGAATAATAATGATGATAATGATGTTTTCCAGGTTTAATGACCAGTTTATGATGATGATAATTATTATTATTACTGTTATTATTCTGTAGGTTTGATGACCAGTTAATAATAATAATAATAATAATAATAATAATATTATTATTATTATTATGCAGGTTTGACCAGTTAATAATAATATTAATAATTATTATTATTTCCTAGGTTTGATGACCAGTTAATGATGATATTAATATTAATAATAATTATTATTCTGCAGGTTTGATGACCAGTACACCCTTCGCGTCTCCTTCTGTGACGGAGTGTCTAAGACGTGGAGAGACTCTGAGTTCACTAAGTCGGTGTCGGCGTTCTTCGATGACAACGGGACGTTGGCCATGGATCATTTTGAGAAATGTGTCTCTGAGCTGCACGACTCGCTGGCTACGGACAAGAAAACCAAATAATATGACAAAAATACTCCCTTCTAGTCTTTAGAGCTTTCATTTCCCCCAGAAATCTGCAGAAATACGACAAAAAACGAGCTTAAAAAAAGGGAAAACTGCACAAAATAGGAGGAATTAGAGCAGATGAATCTAATAAAAGCTTATTTCAAAGACTTAAAACCAGATAATAATTAGTTAATTGATGAATTATCAGATAAAACTGCAGATTAACGACTCTAACCATCACTTTATCGATTAATTTAGACACAAAAGGCTGATTTTTCCTCGTTTTTATCATCACAGAAAAAATCAAACGTGATAAAACTGTAGTTTGTTCATAACTTTCCCCCAAAAACGTTAAAACTAGAGCTGAAATTAAAGATTTATAGTTAATTAATGTATTGATTAATCGATTAGTTCATAAAATGATGTAAAATAAAGATGAAGATTCAACCTAAACGTCTTGTTTTGTCCAGATCATCAGTTTATTTATTAAATCGATGAATTAATTATCAAAATAGTTGCTAGTTAATGTGATAGTTGCCAACTAATCAATTAATTGACTAATAATTGCAGAGAAATCTTCTTAAACTTGTTTAAAGTAAACAGGATTAAATATTTCTCATATTTGTGACGTTTTAATCTCGTATTAATTGAAATTATGGCATAAAAAGACAAATAATTCAATTTAATTTCCCCTTAAATCAAGATTAAATTGACCCGTAAGCGAAATTATCAAGCTGGAACCAGAGAATTTAGACATTTTCCTCTTTAAAAAATGACTCAAATCAACAGCAACTAATTAATTAATCAATTAATCATCGCAGCTCTGATATAAAACTACATCCAGGAAATAAACGAGATGCTGAACCTGAGTTTAATGAGTTTTAAAAAGCTAAAATAGAAGAAAAAAACGTTTTCATTCCACTTTTCTAGTCTCAGCTTTAGAAAACTTAAAATTAAGTTTCTCCTTCTGAATCGTTAGTTCCAGATAAAATAAAGTAGCTGAAACGTCCAGTTTTCAGTAAAAAACAGTTCATACATCGCTGTGAAAAAGGGGTTTTGACGGTTTAAGTATTAACGACGCGTGAATTAGCTTTAGCTTTAATTAGCAGTGAATTAGCTTTAATTCACGCGTCCTTAGTTTTTCTGGTGCAGCAGTGGAGGTTTTTGTGGAGGATAACGAGGTTTTTAAAAATGAAATAAAAAGCGAAAAAAAAAAACTTGGTCTAAGATGCAGGAATATTTCAGTTTTGTCTCCATCAGGATGATTTTACGTCCAGTGACGTTTCATATTGGCATCGTTATGATTATCAGTGAACGGGTGATGCTAAAGATGCTAACAGGTTTACTGACATGTTAGCGTCGTTAGCTGGCATGTTAGCATCGTTAGCTAACGGTCGTTAGCGGACATGTCAGCATCGTTAGCTAACGGTCGTTAGCGGACATGTTAGCATCGTTAGCTAACGGTCGTTAGCTGTCATGATAGCATCGTTAATGATGCTAACGTTATCGTTAACGATGCTAACAGGTTTACTGACATGTTAGCATCGTTAACGTTAATGACGCTAACGTTATTGTTAATGATGCTACACGGTTTACTGACATGTTAGCATCGTTAGCTAACGATCGTTAGCTGACCATCGTTAGCTGATATGTTAGCGTCGTTAACGTTATTGATGCTAACGTTATCGTTAACGGTGCTAACAGGTTTGCTGACATGTTCTCATCGTTAGCGGACCGTCGTTAGCTGACATGTTAGCATCGTTAATGATGCTAACGCTATCGTTAACGATGCTAGCATGTTTACTGACATTGTCGTCGCCTTACAGCAGGAAGTGGACTGAATGTCGACCAAACTTTTACTTTGGATGTTTTGTTTATTTTTCTCTTTACGATCTGTGTTTGTGAAAATATTAAAGATGGATGATGTTACACGAACATTAAAATGAACGAGTGAATTTTTGTGTTTCAAAATCAATAAATGCAAATAAATCATTTGCATGCAAATGAGAAGACTAAATATGGAAATTAGCGTTTATTTTTTAAAATCAGAAATATATTCTATGTGGTCTATTTGGTCAGTTTTATATCAACCGCAATTAAACTACAATAACTTTGTGTTTTATGACAAACAGATCAAGTCATTAAAGTTTTCTGAAGCTGTAATAATTATTTGTAGCAGCAGGAGGCAGCAGAACACAACAAACAACAGTAAACAACAACAATAATAATCACAATGACACATGTTTAAGTTATTTAAAACAACTAAAAAGTGACATTTATCACATTATTTGGTGGTAAAGATGCAGCTTTTTACATGAAAGACTGTCCCAACAGACAAAATACACAAACTTTATTTAAATTTGTATGTATTTAAATGAATTAAACAGGTATTTGTTTCAAACAAATTGTTTTATTGTGACCTGGAGAAATAAAAGATCTGAATGTGTTAAATTTAAAAGTCATAATAAAATAAAATATGACAAAATCTTATCTTAAGTAAAACAGCTGTTTTTGTCTTTTCTGTCATCTTCAATTTGTTATCAATAAAGATATTGATGGTGAAGCTGCAATAATTATATAATTAATCATTAGATTCAAATTATTACATTAATCACAGACTATTCTGATAATCTATCTTTGAGTCATTTTTAAAGAGTAAAATGTCCAAATTAGTATATAATTATATATGTATTTATATGTATATAAGTAGTCAATAAAGTTGTTTCTGATGTGACTCAGTCAAACTGCTATGACTCAGAATTAGAGCTGTGGGCGGAGCCAGTGGCCGAGTGGGCGGGACCAGCATATAAAGGGGCGGGGCCTCCAGTGTGAGCTGCTGTGTTGTGAGCCAGGGATCAGATGAGTGAAGGAGGCAGAGTCTCAGGGACATGGCCTGTCTCATGGCTGCCATGTCTGTCCACAACCCGTCCGTCACCAACTCCATCATCATGGTGAGTGCTGAGAGGCAATCAGAGACATTTATACACATTTAGAGACATTTAGAGACAATCAGAGACATTTAGAGACATTTAGAGACATTTAGAGACATTTAGAGACAATTAGACACATTTAGACACATTTAGAGACAATGAGAGACATTTATAGACATTTAAAGACATTTATAGACATTCAGAGACAATTGGAGACAATTAGATATAAGGAGGACATTCTGAGAGACAATTAAAAGACACTGAGATATTCTGAGATAATCTGAGGACACAAAGAGAGACACTGGGACACTTTTAGACATACTGAGACATTCTGGGCACATTCTAAGACACATAAAGACACTCTGAGGACATCACAGACATTCTGAGGACATCAGAGACATTCCGGGGACATCACAGACACTCTGAGGACATCACAGACACTCTGAGGACATCACAGACATTCTGGGGACATCACAGACATTCTGGGGACATCACAGACATTCTGGGGACATCACAGACACTCTGAGGACATCACAGACATTCTGGGGACATCACAGACACTCTGAGGACATCACAGACATTCTGGGGACATCACAGACACTCTGAGGACATCACAGACACTCTGAGGACATCACAGACATTCTGGGGACATCACAGACATTCTGAGGACATCACAGACACTCTGGGGACATCACAGACACTCTGAGGACATCACAGACACTCTGGGGACATCACAGACACTCTGAGGACATCACAGACATTCTGGGGACATCACAGACACTCTGAGGACATCACAGACACTCTGGGGACATCACAGACACTCTGAGGACATCACAGACATTCTGGGGACATCACAGACACTCTGAGGACATCACAGACATTCTGGGGACATCAGAGACATTTCATGGACATAGTGGACATAGAGGAGACACAGGTCAGATGATGGACACATGTTGGACAATATAGTTTGGACATTTATATATAACATATATATATTATTTTTCTGTAGAACTGACTCATAATCAATTAACGTGTAATTATTCTGATAATCAATGCATCATTTTTTATTTCTTGAATTTGTTTTATTTTCTTGCTGTTTGTGTCGTTTATGTCTGTTTGTTTCAGCTCTTTGTTTTAACTGTGGTTGTTTTAAAGTTCTTTATAAATAAAGTTGAGTTGAGGATAAATAATTTAAATTAATCCAGAAACTAAAGTTATTTGCAGACGTCGAAACAGAAAATTAGATAAAGAACAACAACAGGTGTAAATAAGATGCAAGTTTTACAGCTTCAAATGAACAGTGTGTGTGTGTGTGTGTGTGTGTGTGTGTGTGTGTGTGTGTGTGTGTGTGTGTGTGTGTGTGTGTGTGTGTGTGTGTGTGTGTGTGTGTGTGTGTGTGTGTGTGTGTGTGTGTGTGTGTGTGTGTGTGTGTGTGTGTCCTACAGTTACCTGCAGCAGAGACAGATTAGTGTCCCACATACAAACAGCTGACACATAATCTCAGTGCAGCGTCCTCAGGGACAGAAACACACACACACACACACACACACACACACACACACACACACACACACACACACACACACACACACACACACACAGTAATTCTCAGTGAATCTGAGTTAATTTCATGTGAATGACGTCAGAGAATCTTCTTTTAATGATATTTTGTTTCTACTTCCTGTTTTATTTTGAAATCGTTTCCTTCCTGTGTATCTTGTCTCTTTCTACTTCCTGTTTCTTACTTTTCACTGTTTCTTGTCCATTTGTTGTTTCCTTTTATAAATATAATGATATTACTTGGTATCAAAAGTAATCAATTACTTTATTGATGACTTCACTACAGCATCAAATCATAAAATCACCATCAGAAGCTTTTATTAGTTTAAATAAACTAGAAGAGATTTGCTGCTGAACAAAGTTCACAGTGGACAATAAAGTTTTTTAATTTTGAATATTGATAATCTATAACTGATATTATACATTAATAGTGATTATTGATAATCTATAACTGATATTATACATTAATAGTGATTATTGATCATCTATAACTGATATTATACATTAATAGTGATTATTGATTGTCTATAACTGATATTATACATTAATAGTGATTATTGATCGTCTATAACTGATATTATACATTAATAGTGATTATTGATCATCTATAACTGATATTATACATTAATAGTGATTATTGATCATCTATAACTGATATTATACATTAATAGTGATTATTGATCGTCTATAACTGATATTATACATTAATAGTGATTATTGATCGTCTATAACTGATATTATACATTAATAGTGATTATTGATCGTCTATAACTGATATTATACATTAATAGTGATTATTGATAGTCTATAAGTGATATTATACATTAATAGTGATTATTGATAATCTATAACTGATATTATACATTAATAGTGATTATTGATCATCTAAAACTGATATTATACATTAATAGTGATTATTGATAATCTATAACTGATATTATACATTAATAGTGATTATTGATCATCTATAACTGATATTATACATTAATAGTGATTATTGATCATCTATAACTGATGTTATACATTAATAGTGATTATTGATCATCTATAACTGATGTTTTACTAAACCTTTGACCCTCAGAACACCAACGGGCCCCCGGACCTTATGTTGGACCCCCGGACGGTCTGTGTCTGTATGGACGAGGTGGTCAACAAGCGTCCAGTCGGCGGCCAGCAGACGTCGCTGCTGCCGGCGAAGAAGCCGGACAACAACCTGACAGAGGCCCAGAGGTTCTCCTCGTTACCACGGAGACCGGCGGTCAACATCGAGTTCAACGACGTGTCGTACTCGGTCAGAGAAGGACCGTGGTGGAGGAAGAAAGGTACGAAAAACGTGACGCTAGCAAAATAAAACAAAAAAGAAACAAAGAAAAGTTAGCATGAAAAATAAATAAAGTTAATATGTTAGCATATGTTAGCATGAAAAAGAAATTTAATAGAAAATTAGTGTGAAAAATAAAAAAGTTAGTTAAAAATTACGTTAGCATGAAAAATCAACAAAGTTAGTGTGAAGAATTTTTTAAAAGTAAAAGCATAAATAAGCATAAAATAAATAAAAATAAATAAATAAATGTAATGCTAGCTCATGTTAGCATTTTTTTAAATTAAGTTAATTAGAAAAATTTTACAATATAAATATAAAAATAAAATATAAAAATCAATATAAATATTTACAGTTTCAAATGAACAGTATATTATCTGTGTGTGTGTGTGTGTGTGTGTGTGTGTGTGTGGATTACCAGGATATAATCTGGTAATCTCATTCCTCTCCTGTAAATAGCTGCAGGTCAGATTAGAACAGCAGCTCAGTCACTGGGCTCGGTGTCGCCGTGACAACACAAACAGGAAACAGCGTGATGTTGTTGTTGTTGTTTACACTTCATGTGTTGAATGTAACAAAAATCATTAATCTGAGTTCCATCAAAAAAAAACCCATAGATTTAACATTTCCAACGTTTTTGGTGGTAAACCTTAAAAGACACAAATAGGAAAATGTGAAACAGCAGCTAGTAGCAATGCTAATGCTAACGGAGGCTACCGTAGTTAGACCTACGGGTAGCGAGACACATCAACCTGGAGAAAAGCATGATGTTAGCATGAAAAATAAAAACATGATGTTAGCATGATAGTAAAATCATTAGCATGAAGAATTATACAAAAAGTCATGTTAGCATAAAAAATAAAAGCGTGATGTTAGCATGAAAAGTAAAAAAAGTGATGTTAGCATGAATAATAAAAACGTGATGTTAGCATGAAAAATAAAAAAGTCATGTTAGCATGATAGTAAAATAGTGACATTAGCATGAATAATAAAAAAAAGTCATGTTAGCATGAAAAATAAAAATGTGATGTTAGCATGATAATAAAATAGTGACGTTAGCATGAAAAGTAAATATATATATATTATTAGCATAAAGATAAAAAACGACGTTAGCATGAAAAGTCAAGATGTGATGATATAATGGTATAATATAATAAATAGGTGATAGTTGCATGAAAAAAATTATAACATGAAAAACGCGAAAAACATTAATGTGAAAGCTAAAAAAGTGATGTTAGCATGACTAATGAAAAAAGGTCAGCATTATAAATAAAAGAAGTAACGTTAGCATAAAAATAGAAATGTAATTCTAGCATGAAATCTAAACTTTATTATTATTTATTCACAACATTAACATATGACAGGAAGAAGAAGTGAAATGTAGAAACAAACGAGATGAAATGTTTGTTTTCATGTTTCAGCGAAACTGGTTTGTCTTCGTTGACTGAATCTGGACAGAAAAGCTCATCTCGTGTTTCAGCTTTTCAGAACCAAACAAAGAATTAAAGAGTGAAGAACAGAAGCAGCGGAAACAAAAGAGTCCAGCAAACATTTAACCTGAAACTCAGAGTCTGAACCTGAACCACGATTTAGCTGCAGGAACAAAAAACTCAGGAAAATCAACGTAAGACAAAGAAACATTGGTTCTCACCCAAAGATTCCAGAGATACTTTGGGAAAACTGGACAAATTTCCACCAAATTGTTGGCGACAGGTGTTTAAAATAAATGATTTATTGCTAAATTAAATATTTTTATCGGTTCGGAGTCTAGATTTTAAGAGGTTAAAAAAAAACAAGTGGTTGAAATCACAGAGAATCAGTCCTGGTTCAGGATGGAGGTGATCTGATGGATAGAGGATGGAGGCTGGTTCTGGGGTTCTAGGATTTAGGGTTCTGGGGTTCTCAGGTTTAGCATTTAGGGGTTCTAGAGTTTAGGGTTCTGGGGTTCTAGGGTTTAGGGTTTAGCGTTTAGGGGTTCTAGGGTTTAGGGTTCTGGGGTTCTCAGGTTTAGCCTTTAGGGGTTCTAGGGTTTAGGGTTTAGCATTTAGGGTTTCTAGGGTTTAGGGTTCTGGGGTTCTCAGGTTTAGCCTTTAGGGGTTCTAGGGTTTAGGGTTTAGCATTTAGGGGTTCTAGGGTTTAGCGTTTAGGGGTTCTAGGGTTTAGCATTTAGGGGTTCTAGGATTTAGGGTTCTGGGGTTCTCAGGTTTAGCGTTTAGGGGTTCTAGGGTTTAGGGTTTAGCATTTAGGGGTTCTAGAGTTTAGGGTTCTGGGGTTCTAGGGTTTAGGGTTTAGCGTTTAGGGGTTCTAGGGTTTAGGGTTCTGGGGTTCTCAGGTTTAGCCTTTAGGGGTTCTAGGGTTTAGGGTTTAGCATTTAGGGGTTCTAGGGTTTAGGGTTCTGGGGTTCTCAGGTTTAGCCTTTAGGGGTTCTAGGGTTTAGGGTTTAGCATTTAGGGGTTCTAGGGTTTAGCGTTTAGGGGTTCTAGGGTTTAGCGTTTAGGGGTTCTAGGGTTTAGGGTTCTGGGGTTCTCGGGTTTAGCGTTTAGGGGTTCTAGGGTTTAGGGTTTAGCATTTAGGTGTTCTAGAGTTTAGGGTTCTGGGGTTCTAGGGTTTAGGGTTTAGCGTTTAGGGGATCGAGGGTTTAGGGTTTAGGGTTCTCGGGTTTAGGGTTTAGCGTTTAGGGGTTCTAGGGTTTAGGGTTCTGGGGTTCTCGGGTTTAGCGTTTAGGGGTTCTAGGGTTTAGGGTTTAGCATTTAGGGGTTCTAGAGTTTAGGGTTCTGGGGTTCTAGGGTTTAGGGTTTAGCGTTTAGGGGATCGAGGGTTTAGGGTTCTCGGGTTTAGGGTTTAGCCTTTAGGGGTTCTAGGGTTTAGGGTTCTGGGGTTCTCGGGTTTAGCGTTTAGCGTTTAGGGGTTCTAGGGTTTAGGGTTCTGGGGTTCTAGGGTTTAGGGTTTAGCGTTTAGGGGTTCTAGGGTTTAGGGTTCTAGGGTTCTGGGGTTCTGGAGTTACTACTTGGTTGGAACAAAAACCTGCACCCACAGTAGCTCTGTAGGACCGGAATTGCCCACCCCTGATACCTACCTACCTATTAACCTACTAACCTATCTATACTTACCTACCTACTAAACTGTACCTACCTACCTTATCTACCTATCTACCAATCTATACCTACCTACCTATTAACCTACCAACCCATCTAGCTGCTACATATTAGTATTACATTAGTACTGCAGTATAGTGTGTATTACTGCAGTAGAGCATATATTACTGCAGTAGAGTGTGTATTACTGCAGTAGAGCATATATTACTGCAGTAGAGTGTGTAATATTGCAGTATATTGTGTATTACTGCAGTAGAGTGTGTATTACTGTAGTACAGTGTGTATTACTGCAGTATATTGTGTAGTACTGCAGTATAGTGTGTATTACTGCAGTAGAGTGTGTATTACTGCAGTATTTTGTGTAGTACTGCAGTATATTGTATATTACTGCAGTAGAGTCTGTATTACTGCAGTATTTTGTGTAGTACTGCAGTATATTGTGTAGTACTGCAGTATTTTATGTACTACTGCAGTATTTTGTGTAGTACTGCAGTATTTTGTGTAGTACTGCAGTATTTTGTGTAGTACTGCAGTATTTTGTGTAGTACTGCAGTAAAGGTTACTGCTGGTCACAGGGTTCAATAAAGTTTGATCTGATTTAATCTGATAATCTCATTAAGCAGCTTCAGTTCCATCAGCAGATAAACGCTGCAGCGGTTACTGTCGGACACACACACGCACACACACACACACACACACACACACACACACACACACGCACACACACACGCACACTCTGACCCAGGGTCACTATGAACTCCCACGCCTGTTGTGACATCACAAGGAGAGGCTGTGTTCAGCCAGGTGTGATTAGAACCTGTTGAGGATTTTACCCTTTAATTTCTGTTTTATAGCTGGTGTTACCATGGCGACAGGTTGTAATTCATTCAGAGTGTGTATTACTGCAGTATATTGTCTACTACTGCAGTATATTGTGTATTACTGCAGTATATTGTGTATTACTGCAGTACATTGTGTACTACTGCAGTATATTGTGTATTACTGCAGTATAGTGTGTATTACTGCAGTATATTGTCTACTACTGCAGTATAGTGTGTATTACTGCAGTATATTGTGTATTACTGCAGTACATTGTGTACTACTGCAGTATATTGTGTATTACTGCAGTATATTGTGTATTACTGCAGTATATTGTCTACTACTGCAGTATATTGTGTATTACTGCAGTATATTGTGTATTACTGCATTATATTGTGTATTACTGCAGTATAGTGTGTATTACTGCAGTATATTGTGTATTACTGCAGTATATTGTGTACTACTGCAGTATATTGTGTATTACTGCAGTATATTGTGTACTACTGCAGTATATTGTGTATTACTGCAGTATATCGTGTACTACTGCAGTATATTGTGTATTACTGCAGTATATTGTGTACTACTGCAGTATATTGTGTATTACTGCAGTATAGTGTGTATTACTGCAGTATAGTGTGTATTACTGCAGTATATTGTGTACTACTGCAGTATATTGTGTATTACTGCAGTATAGTGTGTATTACTGCAGTATATTGTGTATTACTGCAGTATAGTGTGTATTACTGCAGTATATTGTGTATTACTGCAGTATATTGTGTACTACTGCAGTATAGTGTGTATTACTGCAGTATATTGTGTATTACTGCAGTATAGTGTGTATTACTGCAGTATATTGTGTACTACTGCAGTATAGTGTGTAGTACTGCAGTATATTGTGTATTACTGCAGTATATTGTGTACTACTGCAGTATAGTGTGTATTACTGCAGTATATTGTGTACTACTGCAGTATAGTGTGTAGTACTGCAGTATATTGTGTATTACTGCAGTATATTGTGTATTACTGCAGTATATTGTGTACTACTGCAGTATATTGTGTATTACTGCAGTATAGTGTGTATTACTGCAGTATATTGTGTACTACTGCAGTATATTGTGTACTACTGCAGTATATTGTGTATTACTGCAGTATATTGTGTACTACTGCAGTATATTGTGTATTACTGCAGTATATTGTGTATTACTGCAGTATATTGTGTATTACTGCAGTATATCATAGCATAAATACCGTTTTGTTACATTTAGTGTGTTTTTTAGTTTTCTCTTCTTATTCAGTCGTTTTCTGTTTCTGTGGCAGCAGAAACTCAATCGTCGACTTGTTTCCTCCTCGTGTGTAAAACAGACTGAAACCAAATCAGAACGTGAGAGGTTTAATCTGCAGAAACCTGAGTGTGGGAGCAGAGAAAAACGCTGCTCGCTGATCTGATGGGAAAACGACGGCTGATTGTTTCCTTTGTGTCTCAGGTTACAAGACTCTGCTCAGAGGGATTTCTGGGAAATTCACCAGCGGGGACCTGGTGGCCATCATGGGCCCCTCAGGAGCCGGGAAGTCCACGCTGATGAACATCCTGGCAGGATACAGGTCAGATTATCATGCTATAACCTCATTAATATCCTGCTGCTACAGGTCAGATTATCATGTTATAACCTCATTAATATCCTGCTGCTACAGGTCAGATTATCATGCTATAACCTCATTAATATCCTGCTGCTACAGGTCAGATTATCATGCTATAACCTCATTAATATCCTGCTGCTACAGGTCAGATTATCATGTTATAACCTCATTAATATCCTGCTGCTACAGGTCAGATTATCATGTTATAACCTCATTAATATCCTGCTGCTACAGGTCAGTTTATCATGTTATAACCTCATTAATATCCTGCTGCTACAGGTCAGATTATCATGCTATAACCTCATTAATATCCTGCTGCTACAGGTCAGATTATCATGTTATAGACTCATTAATATCCTGCTGCTACAGGTCAGTTTATCATGCTATAACCTCATTAATATCCTGCTGCTACAGGTCAGTTTATCATGTTATAACCTCATTAATATCCTGCTGCTACAGGTCAGTTTATCATGTTATAACCTCATTAATATCCTGCTGCTACAGGTCAGATTATCATGCTATAACCTCATTAATATCCTGCTGCTACAGGTCAGATTATCATGTTATAACCTCATTAATATCCTGCTGCTACAGGTCAGTTTATCATGCTATAACCTCATTAATATCCTGCTGCTACAGGTCAGATTATCATGCTATAACCTCATTAATATCCTGCTGCTACAGGTCAGTTTATCATGTTATAACCTCATTAATATCCTGCTGCTACAGGTCAGTTTATCATGTTATAACCTCATTAATATCCTGCTGCTACAGGTCAGATTATCATGCTATAACCTCATTAATATCCTGCTGCTACAGGTCAGACTATCATGCTATAACCTCATTAATATCCTGCTGCTACAGGTCAGATTATCATGTTATAACCTCATTAATATCCTGCTGCTACAGGTCAGATTATCATGTTATAACCTCATTAATATCCTGCTGCTACAGGTCAGATTATCATGCTATAACCTCATTAATATCCTGCTGCTACAGGTCAGTTTATCATGTTATAACCTCATTAATATCCTGCTGCTACAGGTCAGTTTATCATGTTATAACCTCATTAATATCCTGCTGCTACAGGTCAGATTATCATGTTATAACCTCATTAATATCCTGCTGCTACAGGTCAGTTTATCATGTTATAACCTCATTAATATCCTGCTGCTACAGGTCAGATTATCATGTTATAACCTCATTAATATCCTGCTGCTACAGGTCAGTTTATCATGTTATAGACTCATTAATATCCTGCTGCTACAGGTCAGTTTATCATGTTATAACCTCATTAATATCCTGCTGCTACAGGTCAGTTTATCATGTTATAGACTCATTAATATCCTGCTGCTACAGGTCAGTTTATCATGTTATAACCTCATTAATATCCTGCTGCTACAGGTCAGTTTATCATGTTATAACCTCATTAATATCCTGCTGCTACAGGTCAGTTTATCATGCTATAACCTCATTAATATCCTGCTGCTACAGGTCAGATTATCATGCTATAACCTCATTAATATCCTGCTGCTACAGGTCAGTTTATCATGTTATAACCTCATTAATATCCTGCTGCTACAGGTCAGTTTATCATGTTATAACCTCATTAATATCCTGCTGCTACAGGTCAGTTTATCATGTTATAACCTCATTAATATCCTGCTGCTACAGGTCAGTTTATCATGCTATAACCTCATTAATATCCTGCTGCTACAGGTCAGTTTATCATGTTATAACCTCATTAATATCCTGCTGCTACAGGTCAGTTTATCATGCTATAACCTCATTAATATCCTGCTGCTACAGGTCAGTTTATCATGTTATAACCTCATTAATATCCTGCTGCTACAGGTCAGTTTATCATGCTATAACCTCATTAATATCCTGCTGCTACAGGTCAGTTTATCATGCTATAACCTCATTAATATCCTGCTGCTACAGGTCAGTTTATCATGCTATAACCTCATTAATATCCTGCTGCTACAGGTCAGTTTATCATGTTATAACCTCATTAATATCCTGCTGCTACAGGTCAGTTTATCATGCTATAACCTCATTAATATCCTGCTGCTACAGGTCAGTTTATCATGTTATAACCTCATTAATATCCTGCTGCTACAGGTCAGTTTCTATGATTAAAGGCCACCTTGTAAAAAAAATGTTTCACTCAGAAGATCACTTCATATGTGAAACATGTTTCACATGGTTCATGTTTCACATGTTCAACATGTTCATGTTTTACGTTTCATGATTCATGTTTAACATGTTTCAGATTTCACGTTTAGTGTTTCACATGGTTAACGTTTCACATGTTTGATGTTCTCATGTTGAACATTTCACGTTTCATATGTTTAGTGTTTCACATATTTCATGTTTCACTTTTAACATGTTTAACATTTAACGTTTAGTGTTTTACATGGTTAACGTTTCACATGTTTCATGTTCACATGTTCAACATTTCACATGTTTAGTATGTTCAGTGTTTCACATATTTCATGTTTCACGTTTCATGTTCCATATGTTTCATGTTTAGCCTTTCATGTGTCATGTTTCACATTTCACATGTTTTACATGTTTCACATGTTTAATGTTTCATGTTTCATGTTTCATATTTCACGTGTTTCATGTTTCACGTATTACTTGTCATGTTTCACGTTTCTTACATGTCATGTTTCACTTGTTATGTTTCACATGTGTAATGTTTCACATGTTTCATGTTTCATATTTCACGTGTTTTCTGTTTCACGTATTACTTGTCATGTTTCACATGTTTCTTACGTGTCATGTTTCACTTGTTACATGTTTCACATGTGTAATGTTTCACGTGTTTCATTTTTCACGTGTTTCATTTTTCAACTATTACATGTGTCATGTTTCACGTTTCATGTTTCATATTGCATGTGTTTCATGGTTCATGTATTACATGTCATGTTTCACATGTTTCTCACGTGTCATGTTTCACTTGTTTCATGTTTCACATGTTTCAGATGTTTAGTGTTTCACATATTTAATATTTCACTTGTTTTACATGTTTAACGTGTTTCATGTTTTACATGTGTCATGTTTCGCAGGTTTCATGTTCATGGTTGTCAAGTTTTCAAGTTCATGTTGATTGCAAGTAAAGAGAACCTGGTCCAGTCTGAACCTGGTCCAGTCTGAACCTGGTCCAGTCTGAACCTGGTCCTGTATAAACCTGGTCCTGTATGAACCTGGTCCTGTATGAACCTGGTCCTGTATAAACCTGGTCCTGTACAAACCTGGTCCTGTATGAACCTGGTCCTGGTTCTGTGTTCCAGGGAGACCGGGATGAAGGGGGAGATCCTGATCAACAGCCAACCCAGAGACCTTCGGTCCTTCAGGAAAGTTTCCTGTTACATCATGCAGGACGACATGTTGCTGCCACACCTCACGGTGCAGGAGGCCATGATGGTACAAACAAACAACACAACACAAACAATAAACAACACAAACAACACACAATAAACACAAACAATAAACAACACAAACAATAAACAACACAAACAATAAACACAAACAATAAACAACACAAACAATAAACAACACAAACAATAAACAACACAACAATAAACACAAACAACAAACAACTCTTCTCTATATCTTTTCTTTCTCATTATTTTTGTTTATTTCCTTCTCGCTGAGTTTTGATCTGATTGTTGTTTGTTTGTTTGTTTATTTGTTGTCAACTCATCTCATTCTGGTTCAAACATCAACAAACACTTGTTTGTTGATATTTGACATTTACTTGTTGTCTTTGTAGGTTTCAGCCAACCTGAAGCTGCAGGAGAAGGTGGAGGCTCGAAGGGAGATGGTGAGTTAGACCTGAACCTCCTGACCCCCCTGCTGGTCCCGTATGAACCTGGTCTTGTATGAACCTGATCCTGTATGAACCTTCTAAATCTGATCTTGTATGAACATGGTCCTGTCTGAAACTGGTCCGGTCTGAACCTGGTCATTTCTAAACCTGGTCCTTTCTGGTCCTGGTCCTGTATGAACATGGTCCTATCTGAACCTGGGCCTGTATGAACGTGGTCCTCAAGAACCTGGTCCTGTCTGAACTTTGTCCTTATGAACCTCGTCCTATACCAACCTTGTCCTGTCTAAACCTGGTCCCGTACTAACCTGATCCTGTCTGAACCCTTGTCCTGTTTGAATCTGATCTTGTCTGAACCTGGCCCTAATGGACGTGGTCCTAATGAACCTGGTCCTAATGGACGTGGTCCTGTACTAACCTGGTCCTGTCTGAACCTGGTCCTATCTCAACCTGGACCTGTATGAACGTGGTCCTGTACAAACCTGTCTAAACCTGTTCCTGTACTAACATGGTCCTGTCTAAACCTGGTGCTGTACATACCTGGTCCTATATGAACCTGGTCCTGACTGAACCTGGTCCTGTCTGAACCTGGTTCCTAATGAACCTGGACCTGTAATAACCTGTTCCTGTATGAACCTGGACCTGTACAAACCTGGTCCTTTCTGAACCCTGGTCCTGTTTGAATCTGTCCTTGCATGAACCTGGTCCTATCTCAACCTGGTCCTGTCTGAACCTGGTTCCTGGTCTCTGTGTGTCCAGGTCCGGGACATCCTGACCGCTCTGGGCCTGCTGGACTGCGCTAAGACCAGGACTTCGCACCTGTCTGGGGGTCAGAGGAAGAGACTGGCCATCGCCCTGGAGCTGGTCAACAACCCTCCGGTCATGTTCTTTGATGAACCAACAAGGTGAGAGGAGGCAGGTTGTTGGCTAGCTTGTTAGCTCGTTAGCTTTGTTAGCTTGTTAGCTTTGTTTATTTGTTTGTTTGTGACGTGGTCCTGTTTCTCAGTGGTCTGGACAGCTCGTCCTGCTTCCAGGTGGTCTCCCTGCTGAAGGCTCTGGCCCAGGGAGGCCGGACCGTCATCTGCACCATCCACCAGCCCAGCGCCAAACTCTTCGAGCTCTTCGACAAGGTCCAGACAAGTTTCTTTGTTTTTATTTGTTTTTAGCGTTTTATAAACAAAAGTAAAAGATGGTTTAAGACAACAAGTCCTAAAAGAAGTGGTCGAATATCGTCACACCATTAAAATAATGGCCGACGTCAGGTGTTAATGATGTATGATGATGTTTTTTTTCAAGGTTTTGGGATAAAAAAAACTTTATCAATACAGACGATATTATATTTGAACATTCTAGTTTGACTTTATTCACCTTTAACCTGGTTTAAACTGTCCTTTCATTCCATAGTGAAACTCTAAACTTACATTAACCTGGAGTTAAATTAAACTGAATAAATTAAACTCTTCTTTGTCTGTTTTTTATTGAACGTAACTCGTCTCAACGTCCAGTTTTGACGACTTGTTGAAACCTGAGATGTGGTGAATTTACAATGAAGTGATGCCACATGTTTAATGGTTGAAGATCCTGGAACTTCCTTTATTTCTGTAGATTTAGCTGCAGATTTATTGAATTTATTGATTTATAATAAACTAGAACAGCACTCTGATAGCATAGAGTGACTCTGCAATGATTTTACCGCAATGTTACCAAACAACAATGAATTCAAAGTGATCCAGAAACCAGGATTTTTTCTGGATCATCACCAAAATTGAATCATCTGTTTATGGTTCTATTCCCGACATTCGCTGAAAATTTGATAAAAATCTGACCAGAACTTTTTGAGTTATTCAGCTAACAATCAGACAAACACTAGCGAAAATAAAGAGTCTGATCCTTTAAATCACGATTAAGGTGATTTTACATCATCAAGAGGTGATTTAGGACTAAAACTCCTAGAGAATTAGTTAAATATGTCCTGTCCTGTGTGTTTTTTGTGTTTCCAGCTCTATGTGCTGAGTCAGGGTCAGTGCATCTACAGAGGAAAAGTCTCCAGTCTGGTTCCGTACCTCCGAGACCTGGGCCTCAACTGTCCAACATACCACAACCCAGCAGACTTTGGTGAGGCTTTAATCAGTGTTCATGTTTTATAAAAGTGAATTAATGCAGGAATTCATGATTAAATCAGGTAGTTATGGGTTATTTGTTGTGTGACTTCATCTAAATCAATTCATTCAATCAATCAATTAATTATTCACATCCTAACAGTGTTTATAAACCAGTGATTAACTGGTTTCTAATTGATATTGATTAAGTTCATTAGTCTCATTAATCAGATTATAGATGAACTCGTTAATGGAGACTTTAATTGACACTTTTACATAGTTTATTAATGTTTATTCCTGTAGGAATAACGGTTTATAAATAAAGTTTTACTAATATTTAACTATTGCTTTACAGCATGCTGTTATAAAGTATTTAATACAATAAAATATTTAATACGAAATACAATACTACTTATATTACTTATTATTATTATTATTAGTAGTAGTAGTAGTATATGGTAGTAGTAAAAGTGTGAGTATGAAGTATTACCTTTTT
>CM060468.1:2134473-2199473 GCA_030544235.1 Lepturacanthus savala
TAAATATCACCCCCCTCCCCTTATTCCTCAAAGTGGTTTGGTCCAGATGCTGTTTCCCGGTGGGCGGGGCCAAGCAGCTAACAGCTAATTTTCACAGGAAGCTAGTAAGCTAGCTAATATGTAGAAGCTCTCACACTATTTGTTCCAAATTAGTCCAGAATCAGCTGCTTTTTTACCAGTTTGCTCGTTAAGATCAGACCTAACGATCGTTAACGACCTCTAACGATGTAAGTTACCATAGCAACAGCGACTAGGGGGAGGGAGGAGGGATCTCATTTATCTTATGTATAAATATAAATAAAGATGGAACGTTACTAAAACTACTAATATTATTTTTAATAAAGTTCTTATCCTTTACAGATGCTCAATTCTCAATGTTAGTGGGTGTAATTCCATTGAATTCCCCCTCATCTCCTCTATAGAAGCCTCAGTTGTGACCTTTCACCCACTTTCACCTGCCATGATCTCACCTGTGAGCACTCACCTAATCACCCTGCACCTTTAAATCCCGCCCCCAGCCTTTGTTCTGGTTTCACCATGAGCTCCATAGGAGGATCGTTCCATTACATGAAGCTGAAATAAAAACCAGCTTTTCATCTGTGCAGCACAAAAGAACGTAATGGATTTTGACAGTAAAACACAATAAATGCACCAAAACAACATGGGATGGATCATTTTCTCTATTTAATTAATTGGAACAATGCACATCCATCAACACTGATACATAGACCATCAGTGTAAATGTGTTAGTCCCAAAAATTGACCATTAACACTATAAAATGACGTCATTTAATGCCTTAAAAACATGGAATTAAGAAAGTTTTAATGGGTTTTGATTGGCCAAGTTGTAGTTTTGGATGTTTCCAACATATTAATTCATATATTTAAAGGAATCTGCACCTCTGGCAATGAGTCACATGCTTTGACATCAATAAAATGTTTAAAAAAGAAAGTGAAGTGGCCACAAATTATTATTTATTTATTTTCATGGTGCTCGCCAGCCATTATGCCATGCTAGCATGTAGCATTAGCCAAGCTTGAAAGTGACCAGACTTTACAGCATCGTGTTTGTGCTGCAGTTCCTCTGGAGATGGGAGTTTTTCTGAGAGAACACCTGAACTACTGGTACAGTCTGAAGGCTTATTACTTGGCCAAGACCATGGCCGACGTCCCCTTCCAGGTAACGTGGCCGAACTTTTAGGGGTTTTGTTTGAGTCTATAAACTATTGACAACATTTCCCCCAAATTCCAAATGAAAATATTGTTGTTTAGAGCATTTATTTGCAGAAGATGAAATGTTTTCAGACCTCACCTAAGGCAAAAAATAAGACCCTTAACCCAGCCTTCACATTGGGGTCTCCCCCTTGTTTAAATAAAGCTTATTTGAATGGTCGTGGCTGTTTGCAGGTCATATTCCCGCTGGTTTACTGCAGCATCGTGTACTGGATGACGGCTCAGCCTCCAGACGCCGCTCGGTTCTTCCTCTTCTTGTCTCTGGGTGTCCTGACGTCTCTGGTGGCTCAGAGTCTGGGTCTGCTGATCGGAGCCGCCTCCACCTCCCTGCAGGTCGGGAAGCCCCTTCAGAATAAAAGACCTCCGCTTCCGGGTGGCTGCCGTGGTTCTTCGCTCGCTCAGCTGTGTTTGTTTGTTTTCCTGCAGGTGGCGACGTTTGTGGGTCCGGTCACCGCGATCCCGGTTCTGCTGTTCTCCGGGTTCTTCGTCAGCTTCGACACCATCCCCTGGTACCTACAGTGGATGTCCTACATCTCCTACGTCAGGTGGGGGCGCTGTTTGACCACAAAACCACAGCAAGAGAGAAAAGATTTAGTGCAAACTTCACTTTTTACCTTTTAAATATCATTCATTTGATTTGAGATTGATAGCTAAAGTGATATTTCATATGGTGAACAGAAGAGGCCCGAGGATGGAGCCTTGGGGAACTCCACAGGTCATTTTTGTCTATTGAGACGTATAGTTACCTTTAGTTGTCTCTGTCCTTTAAGTAGAAGCAGTTCAAACCAGTTTATTGATGTGCCAGAAAGTCCCAGTCAGACATCGAAACAGGTGTTCACAGCTGTAAATCTGAGGTTTAATTTGGGCCTGTTATATTCATGAGTAAAGGTTTTCCAATCTAAAAGCACTTCCTGGTGTTTCAGATACGGTTTTGAGGGTGTCATCCTGTCCATCTACGGTCTGGACCGAGATGATCTTCATTGCGACGAACATGAAACCTGCCACTTCCAGAAATCAGACGCCATCCTGAAGGAACTGGACATGCTGGACGCCAAACTCTACCTGGACTTCATCGTCCTCGCCATCTTCTTCTTCTCCCTGCGGCTCATCGCGTACTTCGTGCTCCGGTACAAGATCAGCGCCGAGAGGTAGACCAGGACCAGGACCCGGACCAAGGAGGAGACCCGAGAGGCGTTTAGGCCAAAGTTAGCGTGTAGCCGTGTGGTTTGTCTACATGTGAACACAAGAATCGACTTTGGCTTGCTGTCTAAATGAGAGAGCAGCAGAGTTCAGATATGATGCAGTGAAGACTCGTCCGGCCCTGGGGGGACAGGAGCTGGTTCTCCTGGTTCCAGCAGCAGCTGGAGAACAAGTGATTCACACAGACTGAAAATACACGAGTATCCAGTCAGGACTTTTATTCAAACCTGGATCAGGTTGGTTTTTTAAACAGCCTGAGACCACATTTACGTTACTTTAGTTCGTTGAGGTCAAAGGTGGAATCAAACATGTATTTCTGACTGTTAAAATATATTATTTCTTCAATAAAGACGTTAACCCCAAACACACTGAGTGATTTATTTACCGGCGCTGACGACAGTTTGCTGTGTGGTCATTTCAAGCACTAGCTGGATAGAGCATGATATCGAGGTGGGTTTTTACTGCACATTACCTGAGAAGCTGAAATATCTCACTGCTGAAGTTGATTTCCTGCTTCAAAACTTCATTGCAGTGGCCGTGTCCAGTTGGGCCTGTGTGTATTCTGGTATTCTACTAGGAAGGTATTCTACTAACCTAAGAAAGATGAATTTGATTATGAAACCAGACTCATTCCCAATGCGGAGAATTGTATTGATCATGTGATTTGTCAGCAAATGTAATACATTTACTGGATACTGTCAGTTTTATGTGTATAGCCCAAAATCATAAATTACAGATTTGCCTCAATGGGCTTTAGAGCGACACAACATTCCTTGTCCTTGGACCCTTGAATCATACAAGGAAAAACTCCAGGACCAAAATATTCCAGGACAAACAGGCTGGAAAAGGTGATGTGTGCACAGGATGGAAACAATACACAGGAACAGGAAAACGTTACAACATTAAATAGAGCTAGAAAAGCAGACTTCAGCCAAAATTCAAAGCGATCTAGAATCCAGGATTTCTTACGGATCGTTACCAAGATTTCATCATATCTTCATGGTACCGTTCTCAACATTCACTGCAAGTTTTATAAAAACCAGGCCTGAACTTTTTGAGTTTGAGTTCTGACTGAAATGTAATACCAGATGTGGTCTTACGAATGCATCCTCCAGCTGAGCTAACGTTAGCTTAGCCTCAAGGCAGTTGGGAAGACACAAGAATTGGTGACTGTTCTAAGACGTCATGGACAGAAGGTCTCGTTACCAACTAAAATCATGTATATAACTCAGTGAAATACCTACTGGGAAAACTCTAGTTATTGGCAGCTTTATAATCAGTTAGTGACACCAGGGTCTAAAGCAGTCCACATCGAATCAAACTCAAAACTGCTGCCTAACACTAAACCTAAATATGATAAAAGCATTGATGCCGGTTTATGCCAGTCAAAGGTCACTAAGCCTAATATGGACTTGGTATGTACCTATGAAAAGATGAAGTAGGACACTGTGGTTTTCACTGGGCCAAACCTGACTAGTGATTTCATGTTTAGTTGCATTAAATTAAGTTTCCACTGCTGGTTGTTGAGGTGTTGTCCAGATAATAATATGGGCTTCATTGTCTGATAGGGAGAGGTGGCATACATGCCACTTTGGACGGTGAACCATGACAACCTAGAGTTCAGACCACCAGTATAGAAAAAAGTGCAGCAGCATTGGAAAGTGAAATGTAGACTCTTAAACATCTGTCTCCCAAAGCTGTATTAATACTCATACTCAGTCATACTGGATACTCTGAGTCCTCGAGACCTCCTCCTTGAGCCGCCACCTTATCTTGGTGGAGGGGTTCTTGTGTTGAAACCATACCAATCAGGTCAAAGGTAAGTGGCTTTTGATGACAGGAAACTTTATAAACTTGGACTGACAGACATCCTGGAGCCAGGTTTTGGGTGGAGGGGCTTGGTGGTCAAGCAACTGGTGGCCAGGCCTGCACCCATGGGGCCCAGCACAGTCCAAAGAGACAACATGGGACCCCCTTCCCAATGGCTCACCACTAATAAGAGGGGCTAAAGGGGTCTGGTGCCATGTGAGTTAGGTGGTAGCTTAAGCGGGGACCCTGGTGGTCTGATCCTCAGTTGCAGGAGGTAGCTCTCGGAACTCAGCCATTACTTGGAGAGGTACTGACTAGACATAGTCGGGCTCTAGAACCAATCTCATTGACAGGGGTTAGACTCTCTACCGCTCTGGAGTTGCCTTCGGTGGGAATCACACCCTGGACGTGATGCCTGGACAAGAGGGAAGCCTTCTTCCACCTTTGGGCAGGGGGACAGTGTCATTTGTGCTTATGAACCGGACAGATGTTCAGAGTACCCATCCTTTTTGGAGTCCTTGAAGGTGGTGTTAGAGAACGCTTCCTATAAAACGGGGGTGGGCAACCCTAGTCCTGGTTCCAACCAAACAGTAACACACCTGATTCTACTAATCAACCATTAGGGCCCTTCAGTTGTGGTCCAGCCCTCCTCATTTTTCTAGGGGGCAATGACAGTAAGACCTGGAGGAGCATGAACACCCCCCCCCCCCCCCCGCTACCTTATATTCATATCATTATTTAAGGTGGTATAACAGTATCTGTTGCTACCTTATATTCATATCATTATTTAAGGTGGTATAACAGCATTTGTTGCTGCTTTATATTCATATCATTATTTAAGGTGGTATAACAGTATCTGTTGCTGCCTTATATTCATATCATTATTTAAGATGGTATAATATCCCTGAGCTAACATTAGCTTAGCATCTGACACCCTGGCACTTTTAGAGGAAGACAGGAGAATAAGAGACTCCTCTACAGGGGGTGGATGTCTTTTGGATGTCCGTCAGTCCTGGTTCATCTATAGCCTGTCCGTCCATGGGAGTGGATCTCTCCTTCACTGTGGTTCTCCCTGAGGTTTCAATCAAACTCTGGTTATTGGCAGCTATATAGTCCGATACGTGAAGCTAGTGACACCAGGGTCCACAGTTAGCTGTGTCCCAGGGGTCAGAGTAGACCCCATGCAACCAAAAGTGGGACAAGCAGTATGTTAGTGAGGGACAATGTGGGACAATGTAGGTAAATATGGGACCATGTGCCCGGCCTGGACCTGAAAACTTCTACTGTCTTCTGTCCCCGACCATGAATTCTGCTTTCTCCCTTTCTGCTTTATCACAAAACAGTTGTGTGAACTTCATACCTGCTGGTTTACAGATCCCCTGTCTAGTACTGGATGAGAATTCTGGATCCAAATGCATGACTCGAAGACAAAGAATCAAAATAAAAGTTTTTTAATGATAAAGTACAACACAAAACAGAGGAAACAAAACAGAAATGGAACCAGCAGACTCAGCTTCACCACAGGCCCACCTCGAGGTCTTTCCAGGCCTTTGCAGCTCACCAGCAAAGACCTGCAGGAAGGGGTCTGTCTTTCCCACTCAGCAGTTCCCCAGAGACAAGCTCTCCCATTCGAGTGGTTGACGGTGAGGGCTACCTTGGGTTCTTCAGAGTAGAAAGCATGTGGCTGCAGGGTTCAGGGGGTGTTTAAGACCCAAAAGCAGCACAAGAGACCACAGGAATATATGGAAATGAGCTTTAATCAAGCTGGTAGTTGCAGAGGAAACTGTTTAGTACATCAGGAATGTCTCTGGTGTGACTGTGGGTTCATAAAAGTCCACAGAACTGTTGCGATACAGCAGAAATTTGCCAGGAACAGGCTGACCGATATCAGGAGGATGAACGCAGGAATGGTTAGGGATAGAAGATTGTAGAGGTTTTCAGGGTCCATATCGTTTGTCCCACTTTTGGTTGCTTGGGGTCTGGTCATGGTCTGACCCCTAGGACACGGCTAACTGTGGACCCTGGTGACACAACCTATATGTATCTGACTTTAAAAGTGCAGATAACCAGTCGGTATTTAGCTGAATGGGATAAATCTGTTCGATACATGATTTTTGTTGATAACTTGTCTATCCCCCTTAGAACACTCACCTATTCTCCTAACTTCCTGACTGCTCTAAAACTGCCAGGGGGCTAGAGGCTAAGCTAATGTTAGCTCAGCCCAAGGATAGAGATGTTTTGTTCTTGTGGACATGGAGAACATTCGTAAAACCACGTCTGGTATTACAGTAGAAAACGGTTACTACCATTCTGTCAATGGTCTTCCTAATAAAAAATGATGCACCAACAATAACTGACTTACAGGAGTCGTTACTTTATTTGATGTGATTCAACAGGGAAACAACCACATATAGTGTTGTTCTATATGTCTTTTATTTTTTCACTACTATAGACTTTAACCTCCAGGTTCCCCCCACAGGGGATTTTGGAGATTGCTCCACTAATCATGTACAAATATAGTGAAGCTATACATCAAATTAAACAGGAGAAACTCCACTACAAGCACATATAAGTCATATTTACACACACCAAACACAACTCCAACACCAAGCAAATGAATTAACAAATATGAAAATCTGTACACGATCATAAAGCCAACCCACTCGCCACATTTTGATGGCTAGCGCTCTGATACTTCATGCTATACAAACAAATGACATCTCATATGAAAGCTGAGACTTTGATGAGTCCAACGGTACCATCAGTGTAGCTTTATGACAAAAACTCAGTAAACTAGCAGCCAAAAAACACTACAGGAAAAAGTCACTTAGTTTGAAGCGACAGACAAAAAATGTGTTTTTTTTTTGTTGCTGTTTTGGGATGAAAATGTTTATTTGAGATCAATAAATGGTCGTTTAGTGTCGACCAACATCTCTGTGTTTATTCCAGACATACCCTACTGACTATGGGGATGTCCTAAACCTAAAAAAGGGCTGGAGGTCAAGGGGTTAAACATGGAGGCATTCACTAGGAAAAGACATTTAAGAAATCATCTTTGTGACTGAAAGACTTGATGTTTCTTATGTATAATAAACATCATTCTAATCCATAACTCCTTTGAAAGTCTCTTTTATTTCTATATATATATATATTAACATTAGGAGCTCATATTTTACGGAGGATGAGACTTTTACATATTCTACGTATTACAGATATATTCAGTCCATACAGTACAGGGTTAAACAGCGGCTGGCAAGTCAGGAAGTATAAAGATAAGAAAATGCGTAATTTATTGGGGACTCGGCTCATATTAAACCTGCTCTGGATTATTTCAAAGAAACAACCAAAGGAGAAGTTGAGCAGAGAAGTGAGGTGAGGTGTACAGGTGCTGATCGCTTTCTGTCTGCTCTGTTTACAACCAGAGAAACAAACTCTAATTATCCTGATGTACGTGTAAAAGATTACAATTGTAACACCAATAATCATTATTATTGTGTAAATAATCCCATAGACGTTATTGACGGTGGTGTCAGAACAGGCCAGTTTAACAACATTGTAGTTATCACAGTAAACTTTGTTAATGATGTTTCCACACAGCTGTAAAGGAGCACTCAATGAAACCATAACAGCAACTTCAATAAATGGGAATAACCATGTTAAAGCAATAAGTGTTGAGACCTTTTTAGGCGTCATGCGTGTGTTATAATGTAGAGGACAACAGATAGCGAGATATCTGTCATAGGACATGAGGGCTAAGTTACAAAACTGCACATTTGCATAAGTGTATAAAGAGTAAATCTGCAGGAAGCAAAAAGAAAATGAAATAGTGTGAATATCAGAGAGAATCTGGACCATGAGGAATGGAAACATCCCTGTACTACCATTCAGCTCATTTATAAACAGGCTGCACAGAAAATAATACATAGGTTCATGTAAACTTCTGTTCATACAGATAACCACAATGAGGAAAACATTGGAAGAAATGGTTAAAACATATATTAACATGACAATCATGAAATATAAAGGTTTTAAATGACCAGTGTCAAAGTAGGCGTTCAGTGTGAAATATGAAACCTGAGTTGAGTTCATCATTATCCTCTATATTAATACTGTTTACAAGATGAACTAAATGCATTAATCATGTTACATTTACCTTAAAATATGAATTATCCAAATAAAGATATATTCACATGATCTACAATTACCATTCTTTGTAGACATTTACCCAAGCAGCAATTATGACACACATTAGACTCACCATTATCTTATACTAGTCAATATAATGCTCACATCACAAACTAAACAATGGTTCATGACACAATGTGAATCACACTGAGCTGAAACTCGGCTTCTGCTTCTTTTAACATGTTCAGGAAAGAAGACGCCTCCATCAGTGTCATAGGAGCCGTTGGCTGGTGCAGCTCCCTAATGGATGTCATGAGATGTGTTTTGAGTATAAACTTGTTTCATTGACTTGGCACATGATCTATTAGGGTTAGGGAACCAGGCCATGCTATGAGCAACTTGAACACCCCGGGGGGGAAGGCCAGAATGGGACCATGCATCTTGGAAACTGGGTTTCTCTCATGGAGCAAAGGCCTAGGCCACATTGATGGGCTCCTCTAGAACTACGACTGATTCACTATTCTAGATGAGAGTAAATCAGATGTTACATCAACAGGCAGGGCCCATATCGGTGAGTTCAAGAATTGGTGGAGATGGGACTACAGGCATAAGGGGGACTGGTTTAACCCTGGAAACATGGAAGGTAGAACGAATGAGTCCAACCACAGTTGGTTGGAACCAACCACAGGATGGACCATATCCCAGGATGGTCCTGTTAATCTAGTCAATTTGTAGGTTGCAACAGCAAAGCCAGGGATACTTCAGGAGTAGTGGAAGCTATGGTGATGGCAAGATGTGAAAGTGATTAGCCATTTACCTGTCCAGTATTAAAGGAAGGTCATACCAAACCAGGTCATCTTTCACATAGTCCATCAGCCCAAGAAGGAAAGTGTCGCAGATGGCCAAGGGGACTGGTTCAACCCTGGAAACATGGAAGGTTGGAATGATTCGGTAGTTTCAATGTGACTGTCGCCAGGTTGTGGTTCCTTTCAATGATGAATGGACCAATAAATCTGGGGGCCAAATCCTTTGGGAGAGGGAGATCCCAAAGGATAGTGGATAGCCACACTTTTTGAGACTGATAGTCTGGACATGGTAAATATGTGGTGGTGGACAGGTGATAGTGGAGGGCCCCTGAGGTTGGACCAGTTGAAGGGGGACTTCTCATGCCCTGGCTACTCTCCTGCCTCCATGTAGTATGCATTGATCCACCTCCAGTCTAGTAAATCCATCATCATCATATAAGGTAGAGGTAGAGCAATCATCCACAAGGATTGACAGTTTGATTCCTGGCTACTCTGATCTGAGGGCTACAATCCTTTTCTGACAAGCTGCCCCATATTGTTTGCCTTGCAGCCACATACCTTTTTCTGTAAGGAAGTTAGTCCTTACGGTCAACCACTTGAGTGGGAGAGCTCTGGGAAACTGCTGAGTGGAAACGACCGACTCTGGCCTCGAGGTCTTTCCAGATCTTTGCTGCAGAAGGTATTTGGTGCAGAGGTGGGGGAGTTTAATGACCATGTTTCAGGTAATTCAAACAGTAGTCCCACCAGAGTGACTGAAACTCCTTGGCCATCTGCGTCACTTTCCTTCTTGGGCTGATGGACTATGTGAAAGATGACCTGGTTTGGTATGACCTTCCTTTAATACTGGACATCTTGCCATCGCCATAGCTTCCACTACTCCTGAGGTATCCATGCCTTCGCTGTTACAACCTACACATTGACTACATTAACAGGACCATCCTGGGATATGGTCCATCCTGTGCTTGGTTCCAACCAACTGTGGTTGGACTCATTCGTTCGTTAAACCAATCCCCCTTATGCCTGTAGTCCCATCTCCACCAATTCTTGAACTCACCAATGTGGGCCCTGCCTGTTTGTTGTAACTTCTGATTCATTCTTGTCTAGAATAGTGAATCAGTCGTAGTTCTAGAGGAGCCCATCAATGTGGCCTAGACCTTTGCTCCAGAAGAAAAACCCAGTTTCCAAGATGCATGGTCCCATTCTGGCCTTCCCCCCCGAGGTGTTCAAGTTGCTCATAGCATGGCCTGGTTCCCTAATCCTAATCCAAGTTTACTCTTTTATTGAGCTGTTTTTAAAATTACAATTACTGAATACTTTTAAAACACATCTCATGACATCCATTAGGGACCTGCACCAGCCAACGGCTCCTATGACACTGATGGAGGCGTCTTCTTTCCTGAACATGTTAAAAGAAGCAGAAGCCGAGTTTCAGCTCAGTGTGATTCACATTGTGTCATGAACCATTGTTTAGTTTGTGATGTGAGCATTATATTGACTAGTATAAGATAATGGTGAGTCTAATGTGTGTCATAATTGCTGCTTGGGTAAATGTCTACAAAGAATGGTAATTGTAGATTATGTGAATATATCTGAATTTAGATTAATTAATATTTTAGGTAAATGTAACATGATTAATGCATTTAGTTCATCTTGTAAACAGTATTAATATAGAGGATAATGATGAACTCAACTCAGATTTCATATTTCACACTGAATGCCTACTTTGACACTGGTCATTTAAAACCTTTATATTTAATGATTGTCATGTTAATATATGTTTTAACCATTTCTTCCAATGTTTTTCTCCTTGTGGTTATCTGTATGAACAGAAGTTTACATGAACCTATGTATTTTTTCCTCTGCAGCCTGTTTATAAATGAGTTGTATGGTAGTACAGGGATGTTTCCATTCCTCATGGTTCACATTCTCTCTGATATCCATCACACTATTTCTGTTTCTCTTTGTTTCCTGCAGATTTACTTTGTCTACACTTATGCAAATGTGGAGTTTTGTAACTTAGCCCTCATGTCCTATGACAGATATCTTGCTATCTGTTGTCCTCTACATTATAACACACGCATGACGCCTAAAAAGGTCTCAACACTTATTGCTTTATCGTGGTTATTCCCATTTATTGAAGTTGCTGTTATGGTTTCATTGAGTGTTCCTTTACAGCTGTGTGGAAACATCATTAACAAAGTTTACTGTGATAACTACTCTATAGTTAAACTGGCCTGTTCTGACACCACCGTCAATAACGTCTATGGGATTATTTACACAATAATAATGATTATCGGTGTTTTAACGGTAATTATTTACACGTACATCAGGATAATTAGAGTTTGTTTCTCTGGTTGTAAACAGAGCAGACAGAAAGCGATCAGCACCTGTACACCTCACCTCACTTCTCTGCTCAACTTCTGTTTCGGTTGTTTCTTTGAAATAATCCAGAGCAGGTTTAATATGAGCCGAGTCCCCAATAAATTACGCATTTTCTTATCTTTATACTTCCTGACTTGCCAGCCGCTGTTTAACCCTGTACTGTATGGACTGAATATATCTGTAATACGTAGAATATGTAAAAGTCTCATCCTCCGTAAAATATGAGCTCCTAATGATGGATCCTTTGACAAATAACTGAAATAGAATGTTTGTTATATGTAGGTAAACACATTCAATAAATGTTGGTATGAGACACAATCTTCATTTCTTCTTTCTTTCTTCCATCATTAAAGTCAAAAAATAAGAGTTTCCTAAATATTGCTGCAAAAATGCTGTTTCTACATCATCGATAGTATCGTATGCAAAGAAAGAACCAACTAGTATTAAGTTTGTTGTATGTTTTTCAATTTAGTTGTAGAAAAATCCTTATTTAAGGTGGTATAACAGCATTTGTTGCTGCCTTTGCTGCTATAAAGCAGCAACAGATACTATTATTATTATACTATTATAAATAATGATATTAATATAAGGCAGCAACAAATGCTGTTATACCACCTTAAATAATGATATGAATATAAGGCAGCAACAAATGCTGTTATACCACCTTAAATAATGATATGAATATAAGGCAGCAACAGATGCTGTTATACCACCTTAAATAATGATATGAATATTATTCATATCATTATTTAAGGTGGTATAACAGTATACCACCTTAAATAATGATATGTTGTTGTTTTAGTCAACAACAAGCATTTTAGTCTACTTTCAGTGAATAGTCTTTGACAGCAGGTTGATAGTAATGTCAATCTAAATGAATCTCGTATCAATAGGAATAATTAGAAGGAACCTTTGTTTAGTTCAGTGTGACACAGGGACATGCTGTTGAATTTGAACAATAAACTTTTTACACATCTTATTTACACATCAAAGGCAACAACAAACTCAACAATTGGTCCAGCATATCCTATCGGCTAAAATTGGACTTTTCTGGACTTCCTGGCAGCAAAGGCATCAATGGAAGTCTGATGTTGGCTGATATGGCCTCTGGGGACTAACCCCACCCTCACCTTATCAGACAGAGATGGCCGGTCAGAAGGGTAAAATATAAATGCAAATATAAATATTAGTCCTTCAGTTTTAGTGAGGCATCAGGCATAAACATGTCTGAAGCATAAATTATGAATAGGAGTAGTATCATTCTTTCTTTCATCATCGATAGTAAGGGGTCTGTCTTTCCCACTCAGCAGTTCCCCAGAGACAAGCTCTCCCATTCGAGTGGTTGACGGTGAGGGCTACCTGGGGTTCTTCAGAGTAGAAAGTATATGGCTGCAGGGTTCAGGGGGTGTTTAAGACCCAAAAGCAGCACAAGAGACCACAGGAATATATGGAAATGAGCTTTAATCAAGCTGGTAGTTGCAGAGGAAACTGTTTAGTACATCAGGAATGTCTCTGGTGTGACTGTGGGTTCATAAAAGTCCACAGAACTGTTGCGATACAGCAGAAATTTGCCAGGAACAGGCTGACCGATATCAGGAGGATGAACGCAGGAATGGTTAGGGATAGAAGATTGTAGAGGTTTTCAGGGTCCATATCGTTTGTCCCACTTTTGGTTGCTTGGGGTCTGGTCATGGTCTGACCCCTAGGACACGGCTAACTGTGGACCCTGGTGACATAACCTATATGTATCTGACTTTAAAAGTGCAGATAACCAGTCGGTATTTAGCTGAATGGGATAAATCTGTTCGATACATGATTTTTGTTGATAACTTGTCTATCCCCCTTAGAACACTCACCTATTCTCCTAACTTCCTGACTGCTCTAAAACTGCCAGGGGGCTAGAGGCTAAGCTAATGTTAGCTCAGCCCAAGGATAGAGATGTTTTGTTCTTGTGGACATGGAGAACATTCGTAAAACCACGTCTGGTATTACAGTAGAAAACGGTTACTACCATTCTGTCAATGGTCTTCCTAATAAAAAATGATGCACCAACAATAACTGACTTACAGGAGTCGTTACTTTATTTGATGTGATTCAACAGGGAAACAACCACATATAGTGTTGTTCTATGTCTTTTATTTTTTCACTACTATAGACTTTAACCTCCAGGTTCCCCCCACAGGGGATTTTGGAGATTGCTCCACTAATCATGTACAAATATAGTGAAGCTATACATCAAATTAAACAGGAGAAACTCCACTACAAGCACATATAAGTCATATTTACACACACCAAACACAACTCCAACACCAAGCAAATGAATTAACAAATATGAAAATCTGTACACAATCATAAAGCCAACCCACTCGCCACATTTTGATGGCTAGCGCTCTGATACTTCATGCTATACAAACAAATGACATCTCATATGAAAGCTGAGACTTTGATGAGTCCAACGGTACCATCAGTGTAGCTTTATGACAAAAACTCAGTAAACTAGCAGCCAAAAAACACTACAGTAAAAAGTCACTTAGTTTGAAGCGACAGACAAAAAATGTGTTTTTTTTTTGTTGCTGTTTTGGGATGAAAATGTTTATTTGAGATCAATAAATGGTCGTTTAGTGTCGACCAACATCTCTGTGTTTATTCCAGACATACCCTACTGACTATGGGTATGTCCTAAACATAAAAAAGGGCTGGAGGTCAAGGGGTTAAACATGGAGGCATTCACTAGGAAAAGACATTTAAGAAATCATCTTTGTGACTGAAAGACTTGATGTTTCTTATGTATAATAAACATCATTCTAATCCATAACTCCTTTGAAAGTCTTTTATTTCTATATATATATATATTAACATTAGGAGCTCATATTTTACGGAGGATGAGACTTTTACATATTCTACGTATTACAGATATATTCAGTCCATACAGTACAGGGTTAAACAGCGGCTGGCAAGTCAGGAAGTATAAAGATAAGAAAATGCGTAATTTATTGGGGACTCGGCTCATATTAAACCTGCTCTGGATTATTTCAAAGAAACAACCAAAGGAGAAGTTGAGCAGAGAAGTGAGGTGAGGTGTACAGGTGCTGATCGCTTTCTGTCTGCTCTGTTTACAACCAGAGAAACAAACTCTAATTATCCTGATGTACGTGTAAAAGATTACAATTGTAACACCAATAATCATTATTATTGTGTAAATAATCCCATAGATGTTATTGACGGTGGTGTCAGAACAGGCCAGTTTAACAACATGGTAGTTATCACAGTAAACTTTGTTAATGATGTTTCCACACAGCTGTAAAGGAGCACTCAATGAAACCATAACAGCAACTTCAATAAATGGGAATAACCATGTTAAAGCAATAAGTGTTGAGACCTTTTTAGCCATCATGCGTGTGTTATAATGTAGAGGACAACAGATAGCAAGATATCTGTCATAGGACATGAGGGCTAAGTTACAAAACTCCACATGTGCATAAGTGTAGACAAAGTAAATCTGCAGGAAACAAAAAGAAACAGAAACATTGTGAATATCAGAGAGAATGTGAACCATGAGGAATGGAAACATCCCTGTACTACCATACAACTCATTTATAAACAGGCTGCAGAGGAAAAAATACATAGGTTCATGTAAACTTCTGTTCATACAGATAACCACAATGAGAAAAACATTGGAAGAAATGGTTAAAACATATATTAACATGACAATCATGAAATATAAAGGTTTTAAATGACCAGTGTCAAAGTAGGCATTCAGTGTGAAATATGAAACCTGAGTTGAGTTCATCATTATCCTCTATATTAATACTGTTTACAAGATGAACTAAATGCATTAATCATGTTACGTTTACCTTAAAATATGAATTATCCAAATAAAGATATATTCACATGATCTACAATTACCATTCTTTGTAGACATTTACCCAAGCAGCAATTATGACACACATTAGACTCACCATTATCTTATACTAGTCAATATAATGCTCACATCACAAACTAAACAATGGTTCATGACACAATGTGAATCACACTGAGCTGAAACTCGGCTTCTGCTTCTTTTAACAAGTCCAGAAAAGAAGACGCCTCCATCAGTGTCATAGGAGCCGTTGGCTGGTGCAGCTCCCTAATGGATGTCATGAGATGTGTTTTGAGTATAAACTTGTTTCATTGACTTGGCACATGATCTATTAGGATTAGGGAACCAGGCCATGCTATGAGCAACTTGAACACCCCGGGGGGGAAGGCCAGAATGGGACCATGCATCTTGGAAACTGGGTTTCTCTCATGGAGCAAAGGCCTAGGCCACATTGATGGGCTCCTCTAGAACTACGACTGATTCACTATTCTAGATGAGAGTAAATCAGATGTTACATCAACAGGCAGGGCCCATATCGGTGAGTTCAAGAATTGGTGGAGATGGGACTACAGGCATAAGGGGGACTGGTTTAACCCTGGAAACATGAAAGGTAGAACGAATGAGTCCAACCACAGTTGGTTGGAACCAACCACAGGATGGACCGTATCCCAGGATGGTTCTGTTAATCTAGTGAATTTGTAGGTTGCAACAGCAAAGCCAGGGATACTTCAGGAGTAGTGGAAGCTATGGTGATGGCAAGATGTGAAAGTGATTAGCCATTTACCTGTCCAGTATTAAAGGAAGGTCATACCAAACCAGGTCATCTTTCACATAGTCCATCAGCCCAAGAAGGAAAGTGTCGCAGATGGCCAAGGGGACTGGTTCAACCCTGGAAACATGGAAGGTAGAATGATTCGGTAGTTTCAATGTGACTGTCGCCAGGTTGTGGTTCCTTTCAATGATGAATGGACCAATAAATCTGGGGGCCAAATCCTTTGGGAGAGGGGGGAGGGAGATCCCAAGTGGATAGCCACACTTTTTGAGACTGATAGTCTGGACATGGTAAATATGTGGTGGTGGACAGGTGGTAGTGGAGGGCCCCTGAGGTTGGACCAGTTGAAGGGGGACTTCTCATGCCCTGGCTACTCTCCTGCCTCCATGTAGTATGCATTGATCCACCTTCAGTCTAGTAAATCCATCATCATCATATAAGGTAGAGGTAGAGCAATCATCCACAAGGATTGACAGTTTGATTCCTGGCTACTCTGATCTGAGGGCTACAATCCTTTTCTGACAAGCTGCCCCATATTGTTTGCCTTGCAGCCACATACCTTTTTCTTTAAGGAAGCCAAGTTAGTCCTTACGGTCAACCACTTGAGTGGGAGAGCTCTGGGAAACTGCTGAGTGGAAACGACCGACTCTGGCCTCGAGGTCTTTCCAGATCTTTGCTGCAGAAGGTATTTGGTGCAGAGGTGGGGGAGTTTAATGACCATGTTTCAGGTAATTCAAACAGTAGTCCCACCAGAGTGACTGAAACTCCTTGGCCATCTGCGACACTTTCCTTCTTGGGCTGATGGACTATGTGAAAGATGACCTGGTTTGGTATGACCTTCCTTTAATACTGGACATCTTGCCATTGCCATAGCTTCCACTACTCCTGAGGTATCCATGCCTTCGCTGTTACAACCTACACATTGACTACATTAACAGGACCATCCTGGGATATGGTCCATCCTGTGCTTGGTTCCAACCAACTGTGGTTGGACTCATTCGTTCGTTAAACCAATCCCCCTTATGCCTGTAGTCCCATCTCCACCAATTCTTGAACTCACCAATGTGGGCCCTGCCTGTTTGTTGTAACTTCTGATTCATTCTTGTCTAGAATAGTGAATCAGTCGTAGTTCTAGAGGAGCCCATCAATGTGGCCTAGACCTTTGCTCCAGAAGAAAAACCCAGTTTCCAAGATGCATGGTCCCATTCTGGCCTTCCCCCCCGAGGTGTTCAAGTTGCTCATAGCATGGCCTGGTTCCCTAATCCTAATCCAAGTTTACTCTTTTATTGAGCTGTTTTTAAAATTACAATTACTGAATACTTTTAAAACACATCTCATGACATCCATTAGGGACCTGCACCAGCCAACGGCTCCTATGACACTGATGGAGGCGTCTTCTTTCCTGAACATGTTAAAAGAAGCAGAAGCCGAGTTTCAGCTCAGTGTGATTCACATTGTGTCATGAACCATTGTTTAGTTTGTGATGTGAGCATTATATTGACTAGTATAAGATAATGGTGAGTCTAATGTGTGTCATAATTGCTGCTTGGGTAAATGTCTACAAAGAATGGTAATTGTAGATCATGTGAATATATCTGAATTTAGATTAATTAATATTTTAGGTAAATGTAACATGATTAATGCATTTAGTTCATCTTGTAAACAGTATTAATATAGAGGATAATGATGAACTCAACTCAGGTTTCATATTTCACACTGAACGCCTACTTTGACACTGGTCATTTAAAACCTTTATATTTCATGATTGTCATGTTAATATATGTTTTAACCATTTCTTCCAATGTTTTTCTCCTTGTGGTTATCTGTATGAACAGAAGTTTACATGAACCTATGTATTATTTCCTCTGCAGCCTGTTTATAAATGAGTTGTATGGTAGTACAGGGATGTTTCCATTCCTCATGGTTCACATTCTCTCGGATATTCATCACACTATTTCTGTTTCTCTTTGCTTCCTGCAGATTTACTTTGTCTACACTTATGCAAATGTGGAGTTTTGTAACTTAGCCCTCATGTCCTATGACAGATATCTTGCTATCTGTTGTCCTCTACATTATAACACACGCATGACGCCTAAAAAGGTCTCAACACTTATTGCTTTATCGTGGTTATTCCCATTTATTGAAGTTGCTGTTATGGTTTCATTGAGTGCTCCTTTACAGCTGTGTGGAAACATCATCAACAAAGTTTACTGTGATAACTACCATGTTGTTAAACTGGCCTGTTCTGACACCACCGTCAATAACGTCTATGGGATTATTTACACAATAATAATGATTATTGGTGTTTTAACAGTAATTATTTACACGTACATCAGGATAATTAGAGTTTGTTTCTCTGGTTGTAAACAGAGCAGACAGAAAGCGATCAGCACCTGTACACCTCACATCGCTTCTGTGTTCAACTTCTGTTTTGGTTGTTTCTTTGAAGCAATTCAGAGCAGGTTTAATATGAGCCGAGTACCTAATATGTTACGCATTTTCTTATCTTTATACTTAATCACTTGCCAGCCGCTGTTTAACCCTGTACTGTATGGACTGAATATGTCTAAAATACGAAGAATAGGTAAAAATCTCATCCTCAGTAAAGTATGAGCTCCTGGATACTTTGACAAAAGAGCTGTGAAACAGAATGATGTTGATATAAGAAACATATTTTTTTTTAGAAAATGAAAACCACATCCTTCAAAGTTTCAGTTACAAAGATAATTTCTTGAATGTCCTCTCTTATTAAATGCCTCCATGTTTAAAGTCTGTAGTAGGTGAATAATAAAAGACTTTCCTAAATATTGATGCATTTTTTCTTCTTTATCAACTGTAGAAATGTTGTTTCTACATCAATAGTGACAGTATGTGTGGTTGTTTCCCTGCTGAACCATATCACATTAAATAATGACTCCTGTAAGTCAGTTAACATTGGAACACAATGTTTTATTAGCACTGAAAGAATGCTAGTAACCATTTTCTACTGTAATATCAGAAGTTCTCCATGGCCACAAGAACAAAACATCTCTATCCTTGGACTGAGCTAACATTAGCTTAGCCGCTAGGCCCCAGAGCAGGTAGGTAGATAGGTGACTGTGGTAAATAGAAGGTCTCGTTACCAAAATCATTTAACTCTGGTCATGAATCAAACTTTGGTTATTGGCAGCTCTAAAGTCAGAATTATGAAGCTAGTGATACCAGGGTCCACAGTTAGCCAAGTCCAACCAAACGTGGGCAAATGTTTGTGAGGGACAATGTGGGACAACATGGTCTTTCCCTGACCATGAGTTTTGCTTTTTAACCTTTTTTTCTAGTCTTTTCAACCACTAAAAATGATTAAAATTAAAAGTAAAGACACTGATGGCTGTCGCTACCATACACTGCATATCAAGAGGTTAACTATTTACAACCATTCACATCCTTGTGGGCGACTTGTGGACCTCTGAGCCACAGCCGCCCCATATATTGATGGTGATGAACTGACTAGACTAGCTACTAAGGCATGAGAAGTCCCCCTTAACTGGTCCAACCTATTCATCTGCTTCCACTGGGGGGCCCGAAGCAACTGGGACGACCCAGGTTCATCCCACAGGATGGAGAGTGCCATCTTCGGGCCAACCTGTGTTCATACTGTGGCCAAGCTGGCACCCTTCTAAAAGACAGGACTTCATTAGATTCATTCAGGATCATTAGAGGGGGAGGTAATGGTGAGCCGAAACCTAGTAAAATATGACCCCTCTAACACACTCAGCTCCTGTAGCCAGAAAAGAGTCTAACCTTGCTACCTTCATTGACTCCGTGGAAGATGCCTGTCTGATTGATGAGGAACTTGTTCAGCAGTTGGGTTTAGGCCTCTTCCTAGTCCAGTTTCAGCCAATGCCCTTGATGATCATGTCCAGGGGACAGTACTCATTAGACCACTCCTGTTCATCTGCTTCTATCACCAACATGAGACAAATCAGTTTCCCATCCTGGCATCACCATAGCTTCCACCGCCTCTCAATGCTTGGTTCCAACCAACTGTGTCATGAACATTTACAGAGTAGCCATTGAATATCATGGCTTCAAAGATCCCCAAATGACTTTGGTACTGTCTGTCAGCTCCTGAAAGAGAGACCATAGAGGAATAAATGAACGACTTCCTGGATGCTGCCATCATCCATCTTTTCTTGCTGACTGATAAGACCTTGCATTGACTACCAGGCCTGATTGACCTGATCAGGAATCACTACCTGCGTCCACTCATTGCCTCTGCCTTCGGGCTGCTTATCATTCAGGGAGGTGACAAGTGGAAGACCACCTTCAATAAACCTACAGGGCACAATGAAGACCTGGTGATCCCATTTGAACTTCCTAATGCTGCTGCTGTGTTTCAGGCCCTGGTGACGTTCTCTGAGACATGTTGAATTCTTTTGTCTCCTTAGACGACATTGATCTTCTCCAAGGAGGACCTGGAGGACCATACTCACCATGTCCAGACTGTCCTGCAATGCCTCCTTGGACCTTGAACCTTGGAAAGTGCCCCAACCCAACCCCAAGTGTTTATGTGGCAAGTTTCCGCTTGATCATAACACTTTAAGGATTGTTTACCTGCCTTGTTTATTGATCCCTCATCTGGTTTTGGACCCAGAGACAGAATATCTCTGGTGTGACTGTGGGTACAGGGCGACACGGTGGAGCAGGGGTTAGCGCTGTTGCCTCACAGGTTCAAGACCTCCTTGGTCCTGGGTCTGGGACCTTTCTGTGTGGAGTTTGCATGTTCTCCCCGTGTCTGCGTGGGTTTTCACCGGGTACTCCGGCTTCCTCCCACAGTCCAAAAACATGCTGAGGTTAATTGGAGACTCTAAATTGCCCATAGGTGTGAGTGTCTGAGTGAACGGTGTGTGTGCCCCACAATTGGCTGGCGACCATCTGGGGTGTATCTCTCGCCATAATTGGCTGGGATTGGCTCCAGCAGACCCCTGCGACCCTAATGAGGAATAAGCAGGTATAGAAAATGACTGACTGACTGCTATAGCTGCTTTAGATGGTATCTCCTTAGCCTTCAGTACCACCATCTGGGAGGTATCTTTGATCAAAATCTATGTCCACATTAAACAACTTCTTTCCTCTCTCTAAAAGATGAGGAACCACGTTTTCAAAGCATTTGTTACTCCAGGCCTGGATTACTGCCCTTTAAATTCATATTTCCTAACCCTAACAAAGTTAGTTTACAGTCTGAATACTCTTCAAAGCGTGTTTTCATTCCATTCCATTAGGGATAAGCATCAACCAATGACGCCTTTGATGTCGATGTGGGCGTCTTCTGCCCAAACAGTTTAAAAGAAACAGCAGCTGAGTTTCAGCTCAGTCAGGAGGCTCTGATTCACTTGTTTAGTATTATACAATGGTGAGTTATAGTTGCTGCTTTCTACATTGAATGAACATTGTGGATTATGCTTCATTTAAATTACCTAATTATTTTAGCTGAACTGTGGATGATGATGAACTCAACTCAGGTTTCATATTTCACACTGAATGCCTACTTTGACACTGGTCATTTAAAACCTTTATATTTCATAGCTGCCGTGTTAATGTATGTTTTAACCATTTCTTCCAATGTTTTTCTCATTGTGATTATCTGTATGAACAGAAGTTTACATGAACCTATGTATTTCTTTCTGTGCAGCCTGTTTATAAATGAGCTGAATGGTAGTACAGGGATGTTTCCATTCCTCATGGTCCAGATTCTCTCTGATATTCACACAATTTCATTTTCTTTTTGCTTCCTGCAGATTTACTCTTTATACACTTATGCAAATGTGCAGTTTTGTAACTTAGCCCTCATGTCCTATGACAGATATCTCGCTATCTGTTGTCCTCTACATTATAACACACGTATGACGCCTAAAAAGGTCTCAACGGTTATTGCAGTAACGTGGTTATTCACGTTTTTTGAGGTCGGCTGCATGGTGACGTTCAACGCTCATTTACAGCTGTGCGGAAACATCATTAACAAATTCTACTGTGATAACTACTCTATAGTTAAACTGGCCTGTTCTGACACCACCACGAACAACATCCATGGAATTATTTACACGTTAATATTAATTGTTGGTTTTGGAACGATAATTATTTACACGTACATCAGGATAATTAGAGTTTGTTTCTCTGGTTGTAAACAGAGCAGACAGAAAGCGATCAGCACCTGTACACCTCACATCGCTTCTCTGCTCAACTTCTCCTGTGGTTGTTTTTTTGAAGTACTACAGAGCAGGTTTAATATGAGCCGATTACCCAATAAACTACGCTTTTTCTTATCAATATACTTTCTGACCTGCCAGCCGCTGTTTAACCCTCTAATGTACGGACTGAACATATCTGAAATACGTAAATTATGTAAACGTCTGATTCTCGGTAAAATATGAGCTTCTGATGTTAAAAATCAAGACAAAAGAATGATCGAAGTGTATAAAATAAGTGTATAATCAGAGTCTAAGAAAATAAAAGACTTCTCTAATTATTGCTGCCTGCTTTCCTTCTTTTATCAGCTGTAGAAATACTGTTGCTACATCATCAATAATGGTACATTTCCTATGACATTAAAGTATTATTTATACAATGCATAATTAAATTATATTTAACTTCCTTCCTATGTAACACATCATCAGTACAATGTTTGATTAGAGCAATGAAAGGTTTATATTAACCATTTTCCACTAATACTTTAGTCATTCATGTGTCTCTGACTGAAATTTAATACCAGATGTGGTCTTACAAGTGTTTTCCACGTCCACAAGGACTAAACATCTCCATCTTCCAGCTGAGCTAACGTTAGCTTAGCCTCTAGGCCCCTGGCAGCTGGTTTTCTAAGGTTTTGACATGATTTTAATTGGTCCTGTCCTACCCCCCCATAAAGGACCGACCAAAATGGATCTAACAGATAGCTAAAAGCTAACAGATAGCTAACAGGTAGCTCTATAGTCAGATATCAGCACTCTAGCACTCAAGAGGTCGGTACTCAGGCCTGCAAAACTACCAGAGAGAGAGACAGACGCTAGGAGTACATGGTGGTGATGGTAGCATTTCCATATGAGTCTATTTGCTCTCTGCTTCATTGTAGTGTTGGGTGGAGACCAACAACAGACCCTTACATTACTACTAGAAAACCTGATCACTATTTAGTAAGAAGCTGAACTGAGCACTTGAGGGGAAACAAACTAGCTCTCTATCGTCCTATTAGCTACTGATGGTACAAATGGAACGATTCATCTAACCAATGAGTTTGTTTTATACGATTCATCCAATTACACTTGACCTCATAGGTGTGGATTGGCGCCATTGATCCATGTTGGATGGTGCAGATGACATAATAAAAAACATGAAACTTAACGTAATAATGTAATGGAGTAAAGTATAGATACCTAAAAAGTGTACTTAAGTACAGTAACGAAGTATTTGTACTTCGTTACTTGACCCCTCTGGAGGCTACTGACACCAGGGTCCATAGTTCGCTGTATCCCAGGGCCCAAGCTATCAAAAGTGGTACAAATGGTGTGTTTGTGCTTCTTATGGTTTGGTTCTTGGTAGTTTCGTGTTCTCGTTACGGCGGGGCGTGGTCCGGGCCGTCAGCAGCGTAGGACGAGACACAGCTGGCGGAGATTAGAAATCACCAGGGCCCTTTATATACCCGGAAGCAGCGATCCACCAACGGCGGATTATACTTGTCCATGTCGCCAGTGCTCTGCGAACTCTCCCGTGATCTCCGTCCATTTATTTGGAATAAAAACCACCGTCTTCGTACACTCGCTTGTCTCTGTCTCTGCTCGGGGGTCTTACCAAGAACCAAACATCACAGTGCTACTCTTTAACCACATGCTGTGTTTAATTACTTGTACATGCATATGAACAAATATGTGTATTTTTGTATGTTTGCGTCTTGTCCTGACCTCATGTTCCCAATGTCAGTCAGTCAGTCAGTCATCTTCTATACCTGCTTATTCCTCATTAGGATCACATGGTCTGCTGGAGCCAATCACAACACATTACAGCGAGAGGCAGGGATACACCCCAGATGGTCTCCATCACCATTCACACCTACGGGCAATTTAGAGTCACCAATTAACCTCAGCATGTTTTTGGACTGTGGGAGGAAGCCGGAGTACCCGGAGTACTCCACACAGAAAGGTCCCAGACCCAGGACCAAGGAGGTCTTGAACCTGTGACCTTCAATTAACAGCACTAACCCCTGCGTGTGAAGGACAATGTGGGTCAATGTGGATCAGTGTGGGTCAGTGTGGGACCCCCTGACCCATGGACAACCACTAAGGGCTGGTCTCTGTCTCCATACGTCTATTGCAACCTCCCTTCTCTAAATATAGTTTTTTACGATACTTTCATCCAATATATACAGTTTTATTTATTAATTTATGTTTGATATACATCATAAATACACTGTAAAGGTCTGAAAACATGACGTACTATTGTTTCTATTCATATCTTCAACCCGAGTGACACAACAAGCAGTTTAACGTGGCAGTAAAATGAGTGAGACCACCTCCTATGAGATTATGTTAGCGAGAATAAAGGTTAAAGGTCGTGACAGTGAAGCTTCCTTTCTACCTCACTTCTTATTATTACTGCTGTAATATGTGAACAATATATTTATGTATTATAAGTTGTTAAACTCACCACAGTTTATATGTTGTTTTATCAATAATCAACAGTATAACAACATAAATATGATATAAATCTGCTGCTGAGTTTATACTTAAACCATAAATAATATATCTGCTATAAAACATCACCTGTTATTCAAAATTAACATTATTATATCAGTTAAAACTATTTTCTACCTTTTTCTTTGCTGTGAATTGCATTTTAATGTCTGTTATAGTTGCTGTTTGCATGAATCTGCCCATAAACAGAAACCTATTGAATTATTAAATAGATATAAAACGTCGTCTACTATAATGTCAGACAAATAAAGTTGTGTAACATTTGAATTCTTTATTCTAAGTATTAAATGACAGTTATAAAAGCCTCAGTCTAAATAAATAAATGAATGAATAAATTCATTTTATTACAGCCACATGGAATAAAGTCACCAAGAACAATTAAAACAATAAGAATTAAAGGGTTATTACACCAACTATTTGTTCTTTAGTGTGTTCTTTGCTTTGTTTGAGGTCTGAAAACACTGGAAAATCTTTATAAACCATAATATTTTTATTTGGAATTTGGAAAATGTTATTTATATATATAGAAAAAACTGATCATTGTACAGTAATATACGAAGACAGATTAAATGAATTCCTTATTAAGGTATAAATATAGTAGATAAAGGTAAATTAAACATTGTTGTCGGTATTTTAGCATTTTTAAAGGTGCTTTTACAAAACAATCTCACAAAAAACAACAAGACTTTTGATAAATGCCAGTTGGATTCAGACATTAAAGAAGGCTTTAATTTATCTGTTAATTTAAATGTTATATATCTATAAGTAGTAAAACCAGAAAATCCTGATCATTGTGCAGTAATATACGAAGACATCACACATATTTTCATGTATATATACAGAGTTTTTATTTTATTCATTCATGTGTTTGATGAACTGTATAAATGCAACTTAAAGGTGTTATATTACTATGTATTATTGTCTATATTCATATATTGGACCTGATTGACACAGAAACAGTTCCACATGTGATAGTAAACTGGATAATTAAGAGGAATCATTAAAAAGCTGGTATTAAAATACTGTGACAGATGGAAACAACTATTTATCATGAATTCAAACACAGTATAACAGAAATATACGACTTCTTCTCTGTGAGAGGCTGCTGCTGTGATTAAAGCCTCATTTTTTTTCACGACTTCAACCTTTTACAGGATAAATTCTTTTTACACACGAGCCAGATTTTGGACAAACTCAGTCCGTACAGCAGCGGGTTGAACAGCGGCTGGAAGGTGATGAAGTACAGCGACAGGAATATGCGGCAGGCCATCGGCACGCTGCCCATGTTAAACCTGCTCTGGATCACGTCCAGGAAACCTCCGCAGGAGAAGTTGAGCAGCGACGCCAGGTGAGGCGTGCAGGTGCTGATGGCTTTCTGTCGGCTCCGTTTGCAGCCGGAGAAACAGACTCGGAGGATCTTTGTGTAGCTGAAAACGTTCAGCACGGTGAGAAAAGCCAGGACGCAGAACGTGTACATGAGCCCGTAGACGTTGTTGGCCGTCGTGTCGTAACAGGCCAGCTTCACCACGGAGTAATTATCGCAGTACAGCCTGTAAATGATGTTTCCGCACAGCCGCAAAGACGCCGTCAGTGAAACCATGACGATAATGGCAAGAAGAGGCAGAACCCAGGACGCCGTGATGAGGACGCGAACCTTCCTGGGCGTCATGAGCGTGTTGTACTGCAGCGGGTGACAGATGGCGAGGTACCTGTCGTAGGACATGATGGCTAAACTGTAGAACTGGACGTTGGCGTAAAAGTACAGGCTGAAAATCTGCAGGTAACAGAAAGAGGCAGAGACCGTGTGGGTGTCGGAGAGGATCTGGACCGTGAAGAAGGGGAACAGCCACATGCTGCCGTACAGCTCATTCATAAACAGGCTGCACAGGAACAGGTACATGGGTTCATGTAAGCTCCTGTTGACACAGATCAACACAATGAGGAAAACATTGGAGCAAACTATCAACATGTAATAACAGGCGATTATCACGGCACAGAGGTATTTAAAAAGCCCGATGTTAGAGTAGGGAGCGAGGGTGAAGAAGGAAACCTGCGAAGAGTTCAACATGATCAACATTTAGACAGATGGGAGTTAATGTTCCATATTTATGTCAGGTTAACAGCAAACACACATCAAACTTCCTGCAAACACAGAACAAGTTAAAGACAAAGACGTCAGCTCAGAGGATGTGACATGAAGGGAAACGCTGCCTCTGCTTCTTTTTATCCGTTCAAACAGTAAATTCCCACAGCGGCAAACAGGTTTACGCCTCCTCACTGTTAGTTACATCATTACAAATAAATGAATTCCTTCTTTACAATATGATGAAATGAATGATCATAAATAAGAGTAAATAACTTAACCCTAAAACAAACAAACATTGGAAAATAATGATGTAATAGATATATTCTCATTATTTTTGATGCTTAGTTGCTGTTTGCATGAATCTGCCCATGAACAGAAACCTATTGAATTATTAAATAGATATAAAACGTCGTTTACTATAATGTCAGACGAATAAAGTTGTGACATTTGAATTCTTTATTCTAAGTATTAAATGACAGTTATAAAAGCCTCTGCCCTCAGTCTAAATAAATGATTGAATGATTTAATTCATTTTATTACAGCCACATGGAATAAAGTCACCAAGAACAATTAGAACAATAAGAATTAAAGGGTTATTACACCAACTATTTGTTCTTTAGTGTTTTAAAATGAATTTAATCTGGTTTCTTTACATTGTTTGAGGTCTGAAAACACTGGAAAATGTTTATAAACCATAATATTTTTATTTGGAATTTGGAGTGGAAGTAGTTAATCCATAAAAAACAGATTATTGTGCAGTAATATACAAAGACACCACATTTATTAGCATTTTTAAAGGTGCTTTTACAAAACAATCTCACAAAAAACAACAAGACTTTTGATAAATGACAGTTGGATTCTGACATTAAAGAAGGGTTTAATTTATCTAATTATGTACATTTATTTCAAGAAAAGATGTAATTTAAATTAAATGCTGCTGTTTTGAGGCTGGACGTTGGATTTTGTCTCATAATCCAACAGGAAGTGGTTGTAAAATCCCATTTTTCAATATTCACAGTTTTCCAAAGATAGATAAATGTATAAAGTTGTGTAAAACTGGAATCTCTGTCCAGAAATGTCCAATATTTATGTAGAAATCACTGGTGGAGATTAGATAAGTTCAGAGTTGAATTTGTTTCAACATGTGAATCATATATTTGGTGTTTTACAGCTGAATTAACCACATTTACATGGACCATGTGATGAGTTGCTGCCACATTCATGTTATTGACAGAAAAGAATGAATAATTCTGCCAAATCTAATTTGTAGTTGGTTGACATCTATAAATATCCATAGAAGAAGAGAAAATACTTCTTTTTGTACTAGATACCAAACATTTTCAAGAAGAACGCCACTGAGAGACTGATCTTTGTGGATTTTAACTCACTATATACCGTGATTGGTATATAGTGGGTATAGGTATAGGGGTTAGGGTCAGAGGTTAGGTTAGTGGTTAGGGGTCATGGGTTAGGTCTAGGACCAGGGTTGGTGACTGCACTGAACATTTACTATTGACCACTGATCACTTTCTGTACATATGATGGAATGCCCAATAACCCTAATAATCAATAATCCTAATCATACATCAATAACACCAATAATACACCAATAACCACCAATAATAGATCAATAACCACCAAGAAAACATCAATAACCACCAATACTCCATCAATAACCACCAATAATCCATCAATAACCACCAATACTCCATCAATAACCACCAATAATCCATCAATAATCACCAATACTCCATCAATAACCACCAATACTCCATCAATAATCACCAATACTCCATCAATAACCACCAATACTCCATCAATAACCACCAATAATCCATCAATAACCACCAATACTCCATCAATAATCACCAATACTCCATCAATAACCACCAATACTCCATCAATAACCACCAATAATCCATCAATAACCACCAATACTCCATCAATAACACCAATACTCATCAATAACATCAATACTCATCAATAACACCAGTGTGAGCCACCTATCAACAGCCTGGTGTACAGCAGAGGTTCTGAGGTTCTCAGACTATGACCCAACCAAACCAACTTGGTATCAGTGGAGCCAACGACTGACTCCTCATCAGGATGATTCCGACCAAAGGCCACTTCTACAAGTAGATGTTAACGTAGAGAAGAAGAAGCTGAACTCAACTAAAGGAGCTGATGATGAACCTGTGACAGGATCAGTTTCACTGCCTCTCACAGCTTCACATTCAGTAACAGTGGAGCTTCATGCTACACTTACAACTTTATTGGCTTTTGTTTGCGTTGACAATAAAGTTTCATTCAGAAACAGTAAATTCACTAAACGTCTCTGAACTCAGTGAAAACACACGTGTGTTGATGTTTCCCTTCATCCAGTTGGACTCTGAGGTTTTTACATCAAAGAATGTGAAGTAAAACCACAGAAATCACCTGTTCACAGGTGAAAGCAGGTCAAAGGTCGAGTCATTGGCGGCTCCTGCTGGTCTCCAGTGTGATGTGTGGTGTCATCATGTTTACTGTATCTCTCTCAGTAATGAGCCCCAGTGGAGCTCCAGCAGATCTTCACCTGGAACACAACACGAGGCCGGACCTCAGAGACCTCTGGTGGACACTCGGACACTCTGGAGGCTCCGGCCACCGTCACTAATAGAGAACCATGGGAGGACGCTCTTCTGTTGCCATAGTTACTGCAAACAGCAGCTTCAGGCCTTCACTCTGGCTGTTTACTGTCAGCGCGGCTAAAGGCAGCATCCACATGTTTATTATTCATGTTGTAGACAATTAAAACCTGTTTACTTCATGTCTCTGATGATTCTTGTATCGATCCATGAACTGTTAACCGTTAACTTCTAACATTTATTCACTTTATCTCAATAAATCACACCAGTCTGTGAAGAAGCTCTGGAGGAGCCACAGGAAATGAGGCGATGGCCCAGATTTGGGCCCCGGGCCTTTGGTTGGACACACACACGACTGTTTAAGAGTTTCAGAACACATGAAAACCTTATAGGTTTATTACAGACTTATATATATTTAACTGAGTGTATTAACTGAGTGTATTAATTTGGTAACATGATAAATTTACCTTGTTAACACAATAAAAGGTTAAAAGACTTTTAATTTGGTAACGTGATAAATGTACCTTGTTAACATGATAAAAGCTTCTGTGTTTGGTCCGTTCACACTGGATAGAACCAGACCAGGACAGAACCAGACCCCCATCTTCAAGTGGACCAGTAGGTTTGTTTGGACCAGAGTTCTATGAGTTTTCAGACCTGGACAAACCAAGTGGAACCAACTGGAGTCTGTTTAAAGACTAAATGAGAACAGTGTGAATGTTCCCTTAGTGTCACAACCTTTAACAAGATGATGAATGATGGTTTATTCTAAAACATCAACCAAACAGCAGCTAGAATATAATATCCCATAATATCCTGTATCATTAGACTACTGTTGCTATGGTTACCCTGCTGCATCCTTCCTGCTGCGAGGCCTGTCATCTCCTGATAGAAACTCTACTGCAGAAACTTACCACTGATATAGAGTATCCCAAACTGCCTTGGTGCATTGACCTATGACCTCATTTAAGGTCAGAAGTGGGTGATAATTTTTAATTTAACCATTTTAACCCACATCAACAACGTCTATTCCAATAAATTAGCCAATAAGTTGGATATTTATATTCTATCTAAGCACAACTTATCTCATTTTTGACAACTTATCCTAATTTGCAGCCTCCACATGTTTGTTTTACCATTCACTGTGTTACACTTTCATAAACTGGATCAGGTTCAGACACACATGATGAAGATACACACACTGGCGTCCACACCAGGGTCCATTGGGTTGGAGTGGAGGTTCTGTGTATGAAAAGTGCTTTATAAATAAAGATTGATTGATTCAAAATAGTAAATTAATATGCAGGTCAATGGAATGTCCATTACAGTGGGCGTAGGTTAACAGGCTGTGTGTGTGTGTGTGTGTGTGTGTGTGTGTGTGTGTGTGTGTGTGTGTGTGTGTGTGTGTGTGTGTGTGAACAGGTTTAAAAGAAGCTTCAGTTCAGAGACTCAGCAGATGAATGTTTGATTCACACCATGTTTAATGTTCTACTGATTTTAACAGAGAAATTGTCCATTCGTCTGTTTTATTCCCATCATGATGTTGAGTCCTGTTCAATAATTTAATGAAATTATAAAGAACTGAAGTTATAATGAAATGTCACTGAGTTATAACTTTATTCACAGTTTGATTTAAACCAAACATCATGTTGAACTTTTCACAGGTTTCATATTTTACACTTGCTGCATATTTTGATGTTGGGCTTTTAAAATACACATTTTTCCTGATAATTCTGCTTTTATATCTATTGATAGTTTGCACTAATGTTTTCCTCATTGTGGTTATCTGTATGAACAGAAGTTTACATGAACCTATGTACCTGTTTCTGTGCAGCCTGTTTATAAATGAGCTGTATGGTAGTACAGGCTTATTTCCATTCCTTCTGATTCACATTCTCTCTGATATTCACACTGTTTCTGCTGCTGTTTGTTTCCTGCAGATTTTCATTGTCTACACATATGTAAGTATGCAGTTCTGTAACTTAACAGTCATGTCCTATGACAGATATCTTGCTATCTGTTGTCCTCTACAGTATAACACACGTATGACGTCTAAAACGGTAACCACACTTATTGCTGTGTCATGGTTTTACCCGTTTCTCGCAATTTTAATTCTAATATCTCTGAGTTCTCCTTTACAGCTGTGTGGAAACGTCATTAACAAAGTTTACTGTGATAATTATTCTATAGTCAAACTGGCCTGTTCTGACACCAGAGTCAACAACATCTATGGACTCATATACACGGTCACAACTGTTGTTCTCGTACTTTTAATCGTTTTTTCCTACTCAAATATTCTTAAAGTGACTTTTTCTGGTTGTAAACAGAGTAAACACAAAGCGATCAGCACCTGTACACCTCACATCATTACTCTGCTCAACTTCTCTGTTGGTTGTTTATTTGAAATTATACAAAACAGGTTTGATATGAGCAGTTTACCCAATATGTTGCGTATTGTTTTATCGTTATACTTCCTCACCTGTCCACCACTATTCAACCCTGTACTGTATGGACTGAATATCACCAAAATACGAGTTACATGTAAACGTGTTGTCTTTGGTCAAATGTAAGTTAACACATTATATTTGTGCTTTAACACATATGTAACAGTTAAAATCCCATATTCTGTGAGTAAAGTAAAGCTATTTCATAATGTGTAGTTGAATGAATACGTTTTGTATGTTGTTTCTACAATTATCTACAAAAAACCTAAATCTAATTTAAATCCTTTTCCCTATGATCTTGTGACACATGATGTTTGATTGATGTTTCAATCGTTTATTTTGGTAAATTATTAAAACTAAATCATTCAGACTGATTTGTTTGTGATATTTGTTTGTTTGGTTTCATTTACTTTAACAAAAGAAATGAACATTGTGTTGCAGTTGCCTCACAGCAAAGAGGTTTCAAGGACCTGTGACTGGGGACCTGAGACTTAGTGACTTGGACTCGAGTCGACTCGAGTTGCCATTTTTGAGACTTGACTTGGACTTGGGAGTTTGAGTCTCGGGACTTGACTTGACTTGAGACACAATGTGCAAGTCTCAAGTCTTAACCTTGACTTGACTTGAGGTTTCAGGTTCAAGGACCTGTGATTCCCAGACATGAGGACTTGAGACTTAGTGACTTGCACTCAAGTCGACTCGAGTTGCCATTTTTACTTAACTAGACAAAATATGAAATACTTGAGACTTGACTTGGACTTGAGACACGATTTCTTAACCTTGACTTGACCTATTACAGGACTTGACTTGCCCAAGAAAGAAATACTTGGGTCTTACTTGTGATTTGAAGGTCAAGAATTGAGACGTACTTGAGACTTGCACATGTGTGACTTGGTCCCATGTCTGGTGATTCCTGTGGTCCATGAAGTGGTTTTTATATTTGAATACAACTTCTTCCTTCTCTGATTTTGTGTTGGTAACACTGTTAGCTGCAGCCATGATCTTATACATGAGGGCATTGTCCCATGGGGTCCGATTGCCCCAAGATGTGATGTGGGACCACCCATGAGAAGGTCCAAAGGGGTTGGTAGTGTAGTGAGTTGGTGAGGATCATGGTGGTTTGACCCTCAGCTGCAGAAGCTAGCTCTAGAGACATAGAATGTCACCTCTCTGGTGGGTAAAGAGCTTCAGTTGGTGCTATGGTGGTACCCGTTCGATATAGTCAGGCTCGCCGAGATCCACAGCTCGGGCTCCAGAACCAGTTTCCTTGAGAGGGGTTGTACTTCCTACCAATCTGGAGTTTCCCCAAGGTGAGAGGAGAAGAGTGGGGTAGGAATGCTTGTTTCCCCCAGGCTCTGTGCCTGTATGTTGGGGTTCACCCTGGTGGATGAGAGGGTAGTCTCCCTTTTCCTTGGGTAAGGGGACGGGTCCTGACTGTCATCTGTGCCTATGCACCAAACAGGAGTTCAGATTACCTACTTTTTATGGAATATTTGGAGAGGGCTCCTTCTGGGGAGTCCCTCATTCTGCTGGGGGACTTTAATGCTAATGTGGGCAGTGACAGTGAGACCTGGAGGTTATATTTTGTTGCTGGACTTCTGTCCTCATCAAGGATTGGCCATAATAAGCACCATGTTGGGGCATAAGGGGGTCCACATGCGCACTTGGCACCAGGATGCCCTGGGTCCCTGTTTAATGATGAAGTTGGTAGTCTTTTTGTCAGACCTGTGGCCACATGTCTTGGACATTCAAGTAAAAAGAGGAGTGGAGTTGTCAACTGATCTCCACCTGGTGGGGAGTTGGCTCTGATGGTGGCAGAATAAACTGCTCAGACCTGGCAGACCCAAACGTATTTGTCTGTTGGGAACATCTGACTGAATCTACAGTAAGAAGATGCTTCAACTCCCACCTCTGGGAGAGCTCGGCCATGTACCAGAGGAGGTGGAAGACATTGAGTCTAAGTGGACCTTGTTCCATTTCTGCATTGTTGGGGCAGGTAACCAGTGGCCATAAGGTGGTTGCCTGTTGGAGCAACAACGCCTGAACCCACGGTGGACACCACCGATGAGGGATAGCAAAAAGCTGAAGGAGAAATCCGACAGGAACTTTTTGGCCTGTGGCACTCCCAAGGCAGCTGATAGGTACCGATGGGCCGAGTTTGGCCTTGGTGGTTGCAGAGGCAAAAACTCAGGTATGGATGGAGTTTGGTGAGCTTCTGGACCACCATCTGTTCGTTCAAGGGGAAGAATCAATGTTCTATCAACACTGTGTTCAGTGGGGGTGGACTGCTGCTGATCTCGACTCAGGATGTTGTGGGTCGGTGGGGAGGATACTTGAAGACCTTAATCCCACCAACACATCTTCCACAGAGATCATCAAGGTTGTCAAAAAGCTCCTTGATGGCAGGGAGTTCTTCAAGGCTCTGGACATTGGGGGCAGTGACTCTGGACTGGCAGACTGTGGAGGTAGTTGCCTTCTTCAAAGAGGGACCACAGTCTTCAGCCTCCCTGGTAAGGTCTATTCAGGGTTCCTGCCGAGGAGGGTCCATAGGGTAGCCAAACCTCAGATTCAGTGTGGTTTTCGTCCTGGTCTTGTAACTATGAACCAGCTCTCTACCCTTAGTGCAGTCTTGGATGGTGCATGGGAGTTTGTCCAACCAGTCTACATGTGCTTTTTGGACTTTGAGAAGGTGATCGACTGTGTCCCCCAGGGAGTCCTTTGGGGGGTGAATATAGAAACATATATGATGGTTACATCATCTGGAAAACATCCATATTCTCATTTCCCATTTTCTAATTCTAATTAAACGTGTGTGTGTGTGTGTGTGTGTGTGTGTGTGTGTGTGTGTGTGTGTGTGTGTGTGTGTGTGTGTGTGTGTGTGTGTGTGGTGAACAGGTTTAAAACAGAGCTTCAGTTCACAGACTCAGCAGTTCAGAGTCTCACCTCAGCAGGTGAATGTTTGATTCATGTTTGTTTAGTGTTACACTGATTTTAACATTGAAATCGTCCATTTGTCTATTTGTTATTTATATTGTTTCCATGAAAATTGTTGTTGTTGAGTCGTGTTCATGTTATAATGAAATGTCACTGAGTTATAACTTTATTCACAGTTTGATTTAAACCAAACATCATGTTGAACTTTTCACAGGTTTCATATTTTACACTTGCTGCATATTTTGATGTTGGGCTTTTAAAATACACATTTTTCCTGATAATTCTGCTTTTATATCTATTGATAGTTTGCACTAATGTTTTCCTCATTGTGGTTATCTGTATGAACAGAAGTTTACATGAACCTATGTACCTGTTTCTGTGCAGCCTGTTTATAAATGAGCTGTATGGTAGTACAGGCTTATTTCCGTTCCTTCTGATTCACATTCTCTCTGATATTCACACTGTTTCTGCTGCTGTTTGTTTCCTGCAGATTTTCATTATCTACACATATGCAAATGTACAGTTTTGTATTTTAACAGTCATGTCCTATGACAGATATCTTGCTATCTGTTGTCCTCTACAGTATAACACACGTATGACGTCTAAGAAGGTAACCAAACTTATTGCTGTGTCATGGTTTTACCCGTTTCTTATTATTTTAATTCTAATATCTCTGAGTTCTCCTTTACAGCTGTGTGGAAACGTCATTAACAAAGTTTACTGTGATAATTATTCTATAGTCAAACTGGCCTGTTCTGACACCAGAGTCAACAACATCTATGGACTCATCTGCATCGCTGTAACTGTTGTTCTCTCACTTTTAATCGTTTGTTCTTACATGACGATTCTTAAAGTGACTTTTTCTGGTTGTAAACAGAGTAAACACAAAGCGATCAGCACCTGTACACCTCACATCATTACTCTGCTCAACTTCTCTGTTGGTTGTGCATTTGAAATAATACAAAACAGGTTTGATATGAGCAGTTTACCCAATATGTTGCGTGTTGTTTTATCTTTATACTTCCTCACCTGTCCACCACTATTCAACCCTGTACTGTATGGACTGAATATCACCAAAATACGAGTTACATGTAAACGTGTTGTCTTTGGTTAAATCTAAGTTGATAGACTCTACTTGTGCTTTAACACATATGTAACTTGGTTATTTATGAGTAAAAAATATGTTTTAAAAAGTTATTTCACAAATGATTAAAATGTCATGAACCTCTCAACTCCCACATGTTGCATCAGGCCTTTAACTTTTATTTTTTGAAGTTAACCCAAAATCTGGGTCAGCTCTTTTGATATGAGTGTAGTGTTGAAACTAGTTCCAGCTCTGGCTTCTTCCTTAGCTGAATGTTGAAAATGATCTGCTCATCATGGATTGTCCATAATGAACACCATGTTTAGTGAACTTGACCCGGGATGCCCTGGGCTGCAGTTCAACTGGACTAAATTGGGTTAAACCAAGCAAAACTGGGCTAAACCGGGTTTAAATGGGCTAAACCAGTTTCTGAACTACATTGAGCTAACCTCGGTCAAGATGAACTAAACTGGGCTAATCTGGACAAAGCTGGGCTAGACCTCATGGGCTAAACTGAGCTAGACCAGGCTGAATTTAGCTAAACTGTGTGAAACCTGGTTAAATTGGGCTAAACCTGTCTTAACCGGGCCAATCTAGGCTGAACTGACTGGGCCAAACTGGGTTAAATTGGGTCAAACCAAGCTAAACTGGGCTAAACTTGGCTAAAATGGGCTAAACCACTTTCTTAAATAAACTGAGCTAACCTCAAACCACGATGAATTAAAGTGGGCTAAACTGGACCAAGCTGGGCTAGACCTCATGGGCTAAACTGAGCTAAACCAGACTGAATTTAGCTAAACTGTGTATACATCGCTAATGTGGTAAATGACTATTCTAGCTGCAAATGTCTGGTTTTTGGTGCATCAATATCTACGTAGGTGTATAGAGGCCCATTTCCAGCAACTATCAGTCCAATGTTCTAATGGAACAATGTGTTTGCTCATTGTATCAGAAGGTTAATGGATGATTAGAAAACCCTTGATGCTAACATGTTAGCTGCTTAGATAAGCTAGAAAACTTACCTTTCTTTGATAAAAGCAAAGTTTGAAGGAAAAAACAAACATTTGACGATATTTTCTATTAATTTTACAACTCATGGTGGTAAATAAACATGTGACTGTCTGGGTGACCCCAGACTTTTGAACGTGGTGTTTGTGATGGTTACATCATCTGGAAAACTTCCTTTTCTCTCTCTACTGTTTAAGACAGGCCTTTTTCTAATTGTAATTAAACGTGTGTGTGTGTGTGTGTGTGTGTGTGTGTGTGTGTGTGTGTGTGTGTGTGTGTGTGTGTGTGTGTGTGTGTGTGTGTGTGTGGTGAACAGGTTTAAAACAGAGCTTCAGTTCACAGACTCAGCAGTTCAGAGTCTCACCTCAGCAGGTGAATGTTTGATTCATGTTTGTTTAGTGTTACACTGATTTTAACATTGAAATCGTCCATTTGTCTATTTGTTATTTATATTGTTTCCATGAAAATTGTTGTTGTTGAGTCGTGTTCATGTTATAATGAAATGTCACTGAGTTATAACTTTATTCACAGTTTGATTTAAACCAAACATCATGTTGAACTTTTCACAGGTTTCATATTTTACACTTGCTGCATATTTTGATGTTGGGCTTTTAAAATACACATTTTTCCTGATAATTCTGCTTTTATATCTATTGATAGTTTGCACTAATGTTTTCCTCATTGTGGTTATCTGTATGAACAGAAGTTTACATGAACCTATGTACCTGTTTCTGTGCAGCCTGTTTATAAATGAGCTGTATGGTAGTACAGGCTTATTTCCATTCCTTCTGATTCACATTCTCTCTGATATTCACACTGTTTCTGCTGCTGTTTGTTTCCTGCAGATTTTATGTTTGTACACATATGCAAACGTAGAGTTCTGTAACTTAACAGCCATGTCCTATGACAGATATCTTGCTATCTGTTGTCCTCTACAGTATAACACACGTATGACGTCGAAAAAGGTAACCAAACTTATTGCTGTATCATGGTTTTACCCGTTTCTTAATGTTTTAATGATGATATCTCTGAGTTCTCCTTTACAGCTGTGTGGAAACGTCATTAACAAAGTTTACTGTGATAATTATTCTATAGTCAAACTGGCCTGTTCTGACACCAGAGTCAACAACATCTATGGACTCATCTGCATCGCTGTAACTGTTGTTCTCTCACTTTTAATCGTTTGTTCTTACATGACGATTCTTAAAGTGACTTTTTCTGGTTGTAAACAGAGTAAACACAAAGCGATCAGCACCTGTACACCTCACATCATTACTCTGCTCAACTTCTCTGTTGGTTGTGCATTTGAAATAATACAAAACAGGTTTGATATGAGCAGTTTACCCAATATGTTGCGTGTTGTTTTATCTTTATACTTCCTCACCTGTCCACCACTATTCAACCCTGTACTGTATGGACTGAATATCACCAAAATACGAGTTACATGTAAACGTGTTGTCTTTGGTTAAATCTAAGTTGATAGACTCTACTTGTGCTTTAACACATATGTAACTTGGTTATTTATGAGTAAAAAAATATGTTTTAAAAAGTTATTTCACAAATGATTAAAATGTCATGAACCTCTCAACTCCCACATGTTGCATCAGGCCTTTAACTTTTATTTTTTGAAGTTAACCCAAAATCTGGGTCAGCTCTTTTGATATGAGTGTAGTGTTGAAACTAGTTCCAGCTCTGGCTTCTTCCTTAGCTGAATGTTGAAAATGATCTGCTCATCATGGATTGTCCATAATGAACACCATGTTTAGTGAACTTGACCCGGGATGCCCTGGGCTGCAGTTCAACTGGACTAAATTGGGTTAAACCAAGCAAAACTGGGCTAAACCGGGTTTAAATGGGCTAAACCAGTTTCTGAACTACATTGAGCTAACCTCGGTCAAGATGAACTAAACTGGGCTAATCTGGACAAAGCTGGGCTAGACCTCATGGGCTAAACTGAGCTAGACCAGGCTGAATTTAGCTAAACTGTGTGAAACCTGGTTAAATTGGGCTAAACCTGTCTTAACCGGGCCAATCTAGGCTGAACTGACTGGGCCAAACTGGGTTAAATTGGGTCAAACCAAGCTAAACTGGGCTAAACTTGGCTAAAATGGGCTAAACCACTTTCTTAAATAAACTGAGCTAACCTCAAACCACGATGAATTAAAGTGGGCTAAACTGGACCAAGCTGGGCTAGACCTCATGGGCTAAGCTGAGCTAAACCAGACTGAATTTAGCTAAACTGTGTATACATCGCTAATGTGGTAAATGACTATTCTAGCTGCAAATGTCTGGTTTTTGGTGCATCAATATCTACGTAGGTGTATAGAGGCCCATTTCCAGCAACTATCAGTCCAATGTTCTAATGGAACAATGTGTTTGCTCATTGTATCAGAAGGTTAATGGATGATTAGAAAACCCTTGATGCTAACATGTTAGCTGCTTAGATAAGCTAGAAAACTTACCTTTCTTTGATAAAAGCAAAGTTTGAAGGAAAAAACAAACATTTGACGATATTTTCTATTAATTTTACAACTCATGGTGGTAAATAAATGTGTGACTGTCTGGGTGACCCCAGACTTTTGAACGTGGTGTTTGTGATGGTTACATCATCTGGAAAACTTCCTTTTCTCTCTCTACTGTTTAAGACAGGCCTTTTTCTAATTGTAATTAAACGTGTGTGTGTGTGTGTGTGTGTGTGTGTGTGTGTGTGTGTGTGTGTGTGTGTGTGTGGTGAACAGGTTTAAAACAGAGCTTCAGTTCACAGACTCAGCAGTTCAGAGTCTCACCTCAGCAGGTGAATGTTTGATTCATGTTTGTTTAGTGTTACACTGATTTTAACATTGAAATCGTCCATTTGTCTATTTGTTATTTATATTGTTTCCATGAAAATTGTTGTTGTTGAGTCGTGTTCATGTTATAATGAAATGTCACTGAGTTATAACTTTATTCACAGTTTGATTTAAACCAAACATCATGTTGAACTTTTCACAGGTTTCATATTTTACACTTGCTGCATATTTTGATGTTGGGCTTTTAAAATACACATTTTTCCTGATAATTCTGCTTTTATATCTATTGATAGTTTGCACTAATGTTTTTCTCATTGTGGTTATCTGTATGAACAGAAGTTTACATGAACCTATGTACCTGTTTCTGTGCAGCCTGTTTATAAATGAGCTGTATGGTAGTACAGGCTTATTTCCATTCCTTCTGATTCACATTCTCTCTGATATTCACACTGTTTCTGCTGCTGTTTGTTTCCTGCAGATTTTCATTATCTACACATATGCAAATGTACAATTCTGTAACTTAACAGCCATGTCCTATGACAGATATCTTGCTATCTGTTGTCCTCTACAGTATAACACGCGTATGACGTCTAAAACGGTAATGACACTCATTGCTGTGTCATGGTTTTACCCGTTTCTTATTATTTTAATTCTGATATCTCTGAGTTCTCCTTTACAGCTGTGTGGAAACGTCATTAACGAAGTTTACTGTGATAATTATTCTATAGTCAAACTGGCCTGTTCTGACACCAGAGTCAACAACATCTATGGACTCATCTGCATCGCTGTAACTGTTGTTCTCTCACTTTTAATCGTTTGTTCTTACATGACGATTCTTAAAGTGACTTTTTCTGGTTGTAAACAGAGTAAACACAAAGCGATCAGCACCTGTACACCTCACATCATTACTCTGCTCAACTTCTCTGTTGGTTGTGCATTTGAAATAATACAAAACAGGTTTGATATGAGCAGTTTACCCAATATGTTGCGTGTTGTTTTATCTTTATACTTCCTCACCTGTCCACCACTATTCAACCCTGTACTGTATGGACTGAATATCACCAAAATACGAGTTACATGTAAACGTGTTGTCTTTGGTTAAATCTAAGTTGATAGACTCTACTTGTGCTTTAACACATATGTAACTTGGTTATTTATGAGTAAAAAAATATGTTTTAAAAAGTTATTTCACAAATGATTAAAATGTCATGAACCTCTCAACTCCCACATGTTGCATCAGGCCTTTAACTTTTATTTTTTGAAGTTAACCCAAAATCTGGGTCAGCTCTTTTGATATGAGTGTAGTGTTGAAACTAGTTCCAGCTCTGGCTTCTTCCTTAGCTGAATGTTGAAAATGATCTGCTCATCATGGATTGTCCATAATGAACACCATGTTTAGTGAACTTGACCCGGGATGCCCTGGGCTGCAGTTCAACTGGACTAAATTGGGTTAAACCAAGCAAAACTGGGCTAAACCGGGTTTAAATGGGCTAAACCAGTTTCTGAACTACATTGAGCTAACCTCGGTCAAGATGAACTAAACTGGGCTAATCTGGACAAAGCTGGGCTAGACCTCATGGGCTAAACTGAGCTAGACCAGGCTGAATTTAGCTAAACTGTGTGAAACCTGGTTAAATTGGGCTAAACCTGTCTTAACCGGGCCAATCTAGGCTGAACTGACTGGGCCAAACTGGGTTAAATTGGGTCAAACCAAGCTAAACTGGGCTAAACTTGGCTAAAATGGGCTAAACCACTTTCTTAAATAAACTGAGCTAACCTCAAACCACGATGAATTAAAGTGGGCTAAACTGGACCAAGCTGGGCTAGACCTCATGGGCTAAACTGAGCTAAACCAGACTGAATTTAGCTAAACTGTGTATACATCGCTAATGTGGTAAATGACTATTCTAGCTGCAAATGTCTGGTTTTTGGTGCATCAATATCTACGTAGGTGTATAGAGGCCCATTTCCAGCAACTATCAGTCCAATGTTCTAATGGAACAATGTGTTTGCTCATTGTATCAGAAGGTTAATGGATGATTAGAAAACCCTTGATGCTAACATGTTAGCTGCTTAGATAAGCTAGAAAACTTACCTTTCTTTGATAAAAGCAAAGTTTGAAGGAAAAAACAAACATTTGACGATATTTTCTATTAATTTTACAACTCATGGTGGTAAATAAACGTGTGACTGTCTGGGTGACCCCAGACTTTTGAACGTGGTGTTTGTGATGATTACATCATCTGGAAAACTTCCTTTTCTCTCTCTACTGTTTAAGACAGGCCTTTTTCTAATTGTAATTAAACGTGTGTGTGTGTGTGTGTGTGTGTGTGTGTGTGTGGTGAACAGGTTTAAAACAGAGCTTCAGTTCACAGACTCAGCAGTTCAGAGTCTCACCTCAGCAGGTGAATGTTTGATTCATGTTTGTTTAGTGTTACACTGATTTTAACATTGAAATCGTCCATTTGTCTATTTGTTATTTATATTGTTTCCATGAAAATTGTTGTTGTTGATTCGTGTTCATGTTATAATGAAATGTCACTGAGTTATAACTTTATTCACAGTTTGATTTAAACCAAACATCATGTTGAACTTTTCACAGGTTTCATATTTTACACTTGCTGCATATTTTGATGTTGGGCTTTTAAAATACACATTTTTCCTGATAATTCTGCTTTTATATCTATTGATAGTTTGCACTAATGTTTTCCTCATTGTGGTTATCTGTATGAACAGAAGTTTACATGAACCTATGTACCTGTTTCTGTGCAGCCTGTTTATAAATGAGCTGTATGGTAGTACAGGCTTATTTCCATTCCTTCTGATTCACATTCTCTCTGATATTCACACTGTTTCTGCTGCTGTTTGTTTCCTGCAGATTTTATGTTTGTACACATATGCAAACGTAGAGTTCTGTAACTTAACAGCCATGTCCTATGACAGATATCTTGCTATCTGTTGTCCTCTACAGTATAACACACGTATGACGTCGAAAAAGGTAACCAAACTTATTGCTGTATCATGGTTTTACCCGTTTCTTAATGTTTTAATGATGATATCTCTGAGTTCTCCTTTACAGCTGTGTGGAAACGTCATTAACAAAGTTTACTGTGATAATTATTCTATAGTCAAACTGGCCTGTTCTGACACCAGAGTCAACAACATCTATGGACTCATCTGCATCGCTGTAACTGTTGTTCTCTCACTTTTAATCGTTTGTTCTTACATGACGATTCTTAAAGTGACTTTTTCTGGTTGTAAACAGAGTAAACACAAAGCGATCAGCACCTGTACACCTCACATCATTACTCTGCTCAACTTCTCTGTTGGTTGTTTATTTGAAATAGTACAAAACAGGTTTGATATGAGCAGTTTACCCAATATGTTGCGTATTGTTTTATCTTTATATTCCCTCACCTGTCCACCACTATTCAACCCTGTACTGTATGGACTGAATATCACCAAAATACGAGTTACATGTAAACGTGTTGCCTTTGGTCAAATCTAAGTTCATATCCTGTTCTCTGCAAACAAACACTCTAAACAATAATATTCATATCTGGAATTTGGGTGAAATGTTGTCACTCGTTTATAGACTCAAACTAAAATGTTCCTTTTCCCCAAACACATACATGTAAGTGACGTTATCTAGCTGTGTGATGTAATAATGATACAGACAAACAATAAAATGTAAAAATGTGTCTTCTGAAACTCTTGAACGGTCGTGTATGTGTCCAACCCGAGGCCCGGGGCCCAAATCTGGGCTGTTTAAAAACAGGAAAGTTTCTGGTTTTTACCATGTTACCAAATTAAAAGTCTTTTAACCTTTTATCATGTTAACAAGTTAAATTTATCATGTTACCAAATTAAAAGTCTAGTGAATAATTGTTTGAAGTTAACGGAGAAACTAAGGTTGTTTAACGCGTTAAGCTCCAGGGTCCCTGTGGGGGGGGATTCTGAGATTGCACCACTAATCATGTACAAATATACTCGCCACATTATGATGGCTAGCGCTCTGATACTTCATGGTACACAAACAAATGACATCTCATATGAAAGCTGAGACTTTGACGAGTCCAACGGTACCATCAGTGTAGCTTTATGACAAAAACTCAGTAAACTAGCAGCCAAAAAACACTACAGTAAAAAGTCGCTTGTTTGAAGCGACTGACAAAAAATGTGTTTTTTTGTTGCTGTTTTGGGATGAAAATATTTATTTGAGATCAATAAATATTCGTTTAGTGTCGACCAACATCTCTGTGTTTATTCCAGACATACCCTACTGACTATGGGGATGTCCTAAACCTAAAAAAGGGCTGGAGGTCAAGGGGTTAAAAACAGGAAAGTTTCCTAATTTTCCTTCGTTGAAGAACATCTGTCATTACTGTCATGTTCTTTCTGTTCTTTAATATTTAGCAACACTAAACCATAGATTCCAACCTTTGAAACGTCCATTAAATAAACCCACTAGTTCTAGTGGTGATCAGCGTGTTGTGGTCTGAGTCTCTAGATATCTGTGATGTGTGATATTTAACAGGAGCTGAACTGACATGAATTGACACCAGTTCATGGATCAATACAAGAATCATCAGACACATGAAGTAAACAGGTTTTAATTGTCTACAACATGAATAATAAACATGTGGATGCTGCCTTTAGCCGCGCTGACAGTAAACAGCCAGAGTGAAGGCCTGAAGCTGCTGTTTGCAGTAACTATGGCAACAGCAGAGCGTCCTCCCATGGTTCTCTATTAGTGACGGTGGCCGGGGCCTCCAGAGTGTCCGAGTGTCCACCAGAGGTCTCTGAGGTCCGGCCTCGTGTTGTGTTCCAGGTGAAGATCTGCTGGAGCTCCACTGGGGCTCATTACTGAGAGAGATACAGTAAACATGATGACACCACACATCACACTGGAGACCAGCAGGAGCCGCCAATGACTCGACCTTTGACCTGCTTTCACCTGTGAACAGGTGATTTCTGTGGTTTTTACTTCACATTCTTTGATGTAAAAACCTCAGAGTCCAACTGGATGAAGGGAAACATCAACACACGTGTGTTTTCATTGAGTTCAGAGACGTTTAGTGAATTTACTGTTTCTGAATGAAACTTTATTGTCAACGCAAACAAAAGCCAATAAAGTTGTACGTGTAGCATGAAGCTCCACTGTTACTGAATGTGAAGCTGTGAGAGGCAGTGAAACTGATCCTGTCACAGGTTCATCATCAGCTCCTTTAGTTGAGTTCAGCTTCTTCTTCTCTACGTTAACATCTACTTGTAGAAGTGGCCTTTGGTCGGAATCATCCTGATGAGGAGTCAGTCGTTGGCTCCACTGATACCAAGTTGGTTTGGTTGGGTCATAGTCTGAGAACCTCAGAACCTCTGCTGTACACCAGGCTGTTGATAGGTGGCTCACACTGGTGTTATTGATGAGTATTGATGTTATTGATGAGTATTGGTGTTATTGATGGATTATTGGGGGTTATTGATGGAGTATTGGTGGTTATTGATGGGGTATTGGTGGTTATTGATGGAGTATTGGTGATTATTGATGAGTATTGGTGTTATTGATGGATTATTGGGGGTTATTGATGGAGTATTGGTGGTTATTGATGGAGTATTGGTGATTATTGATGGAGTAATGATGTTATTGATGGAGTATTGGTGGTTATTGATGGAGTATTGATGTTATTGATGGAGTATTGGTGGTTATTGATGTATTATTGGTGGTTATTGATGGAGTATTGGTGGTTATTGATGGATTATTGGTGGTTATTGATGGAGTATTGGTGGTTATTGATGGAGTATTGGTGATTATTGATGGAGTATTGGTGGTTATTGATGGAGTATTGGTGATTATTGATGGAGTATTGGTGGTTATTGATGGAGTATTGATGTTATTGATGGATTATTGATGGTTATTGATGGAGTATTGGTGGTTATTGATGGAGTATTGGTGATTATTGATGGAGTATTGGTGGTTATTGATGGAGTATTGATGTTATTGATGGAGTATTGGTGGTTATTGATGGAGTATTGGTGGTTATTGATGGGGTATTGGTGGTTACTGATGGATTATTGATGTTATTGATGGAGTATTGGTGGTTATTGATGTATTATTGGTGGTTATTGATGGAGTATTGGTGGTTATTGATGGATTATTTGGTGGTTATTTATGGAGTATTGATGTTATTGATGGATTATTGATGGTTATTGATGGATTATTGGTGGTTATTGATGTATTATTGGTGGTTATTGATGGAGTATTGATGTTATTGATGTATTATTGGTGGTTATTGATATATCATTGGTGTAATTGATGTATTAGTGTTATTGGTGTATTATTGGGGTTATTGATATATTATTGGTGGTTATTGATATATTATTGGTGGTCCCCCCTTACTTAACCTTTTCCACACCTGGTATACTTTTCAATAGAGTAGTAAATTATTCCTATGCCTCCATCTTTGTAGTCCTTTTTTGTCTGTAGGACAAAACCTAACCTCTAACCCCTAACAAAATGGTGAACATAGGACCCATGGAATATAACGACCCCCGATGTAGCAGCATGGAAACTTCACACTGACCCCCCTACCCAATAAAAGTCTTGATTGATCAATAAAACAGCTGAATAATAATTTATTCTGTCTATAAAGAGTCAAATTCCTTGATTTAAATCGTTGTATTACTCATGTATTTAAGTATAATTTGAAGGTTCAGATTATTAGATTATAATCTAGTGAGTTATCACCATCTAGTGGACAGGAAGTGTGTAAGAAAAGTTGGATTAATGATGTAGGCACTTGTTGTTTTATTAACAACACAAATTAACAACATATTAAATCTGTGAAAATACATTTTACAGCAAGAAGAAGCAGAAGTTCATGTGTTTCAGTCTCTTAAACCCAGAGAGTGACGGCGCTGAAACGTCCCACGCTCTGACCGCGCCTCAAACGCCCCTCAGTCTTTAGCCTTTTTTCTTTTCTTCTTCTTCTGCTTCGTCTCCTCCTCCTCTGATGTTTTCCTCTTGGGTTTATCCTCCACCTGCTCCATGGCGTCCCACACCTCGTCCTCCTCCTCCTTCACCTCCTCGGACGCCGCCTCCCCCGCCGCCGCCGTCCCGCCATCGTCCTCCAGGTCGCGGCTGGCGAGCAGCAGGCAGTTGAGCCGTGATTTGAGGTAGACTTTGTGCCGCAGCCGCCGGTCGTCCAGGCCGTGGATGCGGAGGAACCGGTCCAGGCCGCAGGACGCCACCACGGGCCGGGAGGCGTGGCACTGCAGGGCCCGGACGCCGCCCGCCAGGCCCTTCAGGGCGCCGCACACCAGCCCGCCTTTCCTCAGGTCCAGCATGGAGATCTGGCCCCGGTTGGTGCCCACCACCGCCGTGTGGCCGTCGGCCGCCAGCGACAGAGCCGTCAGAGGGTCCTCGCCGTGTTTGACCTCCAGGACGGGACGGCGCTGCGGGGACGAGGGGTCGTAGATGTGGACCTGGAACGTAAGAGTTTACACTACAGTTCAAAAGATTTTATATTTTTATAGTTTAATTCCAATAAATACCTTATATATTTATATGACAGGAGAGTTTATTAATAGTGTCTGAATTCAGAAACTGTCAAAATGTAGATTATAATAAATGAATAAAGCAACTTTTTCCCTTAAAAAGTCGTAATATGGAGTTTAATATTTGCGGACTGGCCCTTTAAATCCAGAAATGAACGTACGGCAGTGACGTAATGACGTCACGGTACCCGCTCACCTGGTGGTATCCGGTGCAGGTGACCACTTTGCGTGAGTCCGGGATGAAAGCCATGTCCCGGACCCAGTGCGGCTGCCGCAGGTCCAGCCAGTCGTCCCGCAGGTTCTTTGCGGTGAACGCGGGCTGTTCGGGTCTCTCCAGGTCCCAGATCTTCAGGGGGGTCTCCTTCCCTCCGGTGGCGACCAGGTTCCGGTCCACCTGGTTCTGCCGCATCCTGCTCACGTTACTCCCCGCCTGCAGCTCGAGGACGGGCTCGCCGCGGTCCTCCCTCCAGACCCGCAGCGTCCCGGACTCCCCGCAGGTCACGAGCGCGTCCCCCCAGGCCGCGAGTCCGCTGAAGCAGCCCTGGTCCGGGTCCCCGCAGCGCCGGGTCTCGGTGAAGACCCCCTTCTCGGTGCTGAAGGTCCGCACGTGCCCGTCCCGGGTCCCGACCAGCAGCTCGGTCTCGGTCTGGTCCCCCCAGCAGAGCGCGCGCACCTCCTGCTCGCGGCTGAGGTGGCGCGTGTTGCAGAAGTTGAAGGCCTGTTTCCGGGTCAGGCTGACCCCCTTCAGGATCCCGGTCTCGGACCCGAGCCACACCGAACAGAACCGGCTGCGGTCCTCCATCACACACAGATATAAACAAACACGTGGAGGCGCTTCGGTTCCGACCGACGCGACCGTCGCGCGTCACTGACGTCACAAGTGACGTCACCGGTGTTGTTTTTCCGGTATTTTTCTTCTTCATGTTTTTTTTTCAGATTAAAAGCGCCACCTGCTGTCCGGAGTGTGAAATAACAGGCCTTTACATACTTTTAATAATATAGATATAGATTAAAAATATATAGATACATATAAAATAATAATAAATAAGCATATATATATAAAATGTAAGTTTTAATCGCATTTTGTTATAATAATAATATAATCAAAAACGACATTTATGAAGAAATAGTGATGTGGATGAATGAAACATACAGGAAAATATAATTTATTCAAGTAAATGGGAAAAACAATATTAAAGTGATGATTAAAGTGTTCTTATCAGTTAGTACACACTCACAAATAAAAAAAAAATCACCTACCGTTGACACCAATTATCTTTGTGCTTACTCTAAATATTTATTTGTTCATACACTATTTTTATTTGTTTCGACTACACTATTTTATGTTTTATTTTTATGCAAATCCATTTATTGTGAATAAAGCGTTATATATATAATATATAAAGTGTTTCTGTGGTTTTGAGAAATGCAAAAACAATATGAATAAACAATCTTAATTTCAAACAACATTTTTTGCAAAAGAATATATTTTATAATATATATTATACATATATTTATATATTATTTTATATTTATATTAACGATCTATTCCAACGATTCCATGATTTTTATGTTATATATTTAACATGTTTTAAATATAATTTTATATTTTTTTATTGTTTAGAATTGTACATTGTGAAATTTTTCCACTTGGAATAAAATTAGTACTATATAAATAAATAATTTTATGTATTCGAAAAAGACTAGGAAGAAGTGCAAACTCATTTTATATTGTTTTAACATATTTTTTTAGTTTTATCTTATAAATAATAAATATGAATATACTAACGAATTATTAGAACAACATTTAATAAATATTGTGTATTTATCTCAAAAATGTAAGAATTATTAAATTAAATAAATTGTGAATACATTGTGAAGCACATTGTGCTTCCACCTGGAATATAATATACTATATAAATAAATAAATGATTTTATATATTATTATATATCTTTTTAATAATTTGAGTAATTTTAAGTAATAATTATTGTATTAATGAGTTACTGTATTTATCTCAATTAAAATATTAAATTAATTAATCAATTAAAAATATAATTTAGTTACGTATTTTAAATAAATACGGGAAATTGTTTTGCGACTGATTTGTTCAATAAAGTTATTTTTAAAAAAAGTGACGTACATAAATATAACGGTTACGTCATTGCGAGGAGACCGGAACCTCGCGCATGCGCATATGACGGCAGCGACTCCATTTTGGCTACTGGAGTTAGCATCCGCCGTTAGCCTTCGCGACGCAGCGGAACTTTTCTTCGGGTTCGGTTGTTTTTCCCCCGCGCTGGTTCTACCGGTACCGGAGCAGAACTGCGGCTCCGTCCCGCCTTTCAGACCCAAAGTCTCTCTTCGTCTGAGAAATGGACGGAGAAGACGACGACTTCATGTCCGGGAGCCGCTCCGGTAACGAAGCTAAACACGTTCTAAACACCGCTGCTTTGTTTCCTGTTTTAACCGCAGCGACGCTTTTACCGGTTGTTTTACCGATTCCGTTAATAAACGCGACTCAGAGAATGAGTTATTTTAACGTGACGGTTTGATTTAAGGTGATTTTTTGAGCTTCGATGTCAGGAAAATGTGTCGGCGGCAACGATACAGATCAATCAGATCAATACTTTAATTAATCCATGATTAAACATTATTATCAGCTCCATCTAGTTAAAGTACCACTGTAAAGTACATGAGTATTATGAGTTGATGTACTTAAAGTACTGCAGTATTCTGAGCTGATGCAGTTTCCTTGTAAAGTGTATTATTATGAGTTAATAAAGTACTACAGTATTCTTAGTTAATGTAAAGTATTTCAGTAAAGTACACGCGTATTATGAGTTGATGTAGTATTATAAGTAGATGTACTTAAATTATTGTAGTTAAAGTTGATGTAGTTAAAGTATTTCAGTGTTATGAGTTGATATATTTAAAATACTATAGTATTATTAGTTAATGTAATTAAAGTATTTCAGTAGAGTACACAAGTATTGAGTTAAAATACTGTAGTATTTTGGCTTGGTATTTAAAATACATATACAAGTACTGCAATATTCTTAGCTGATATTAATGTATTTCAGTAAAGTACACAAGTATTATTAGTTGATGTAGTATTATTGTAGTATTGCAATAAAGTACATAAGTATTAACAGATTGATGTAGTTAAAATATTGTAGTATTTTGGGTTGATTAGTTAAAGTATTGTTGTAGTAAAGTATTGTAGTACTCTGAGTTGATGTAGTTAAAATACTGCAGTATTTTGAGTTGATGTAAAGTATTGTAGAATATTGAGTTGATATAAAATATTGTAGTATTGAGTAGATGTAGTTAAAGTACTACAATAAAGTACATGAGTATTATCAACTTGATTATATTGTATTATAAGTATTTAAATTATTGTAGTATTCTGAGCTGATGTCAATAAAGTACTGCACTAAAGTACTGCAGTATTATAAGTTAATGTAAAGTATTTCAGTAAAGTTTTGAGTTGATGTAGTTAAAATACTGCAGTATTGTGACTTGATATACATTATTGTAGTATTGAGTAGATGCAGTTAAAGTATTGCAATATTATGAGTTGGTGGAAAATATCGCAGTATTATGAGTTAATGTAGTTAAAGTACTGCAATAAAGTACATGAGTATTATCATCTTGATGTAGTTAAAATATTGTAGTTGAGTATTGCAGTAAAGTATGAGTTGATATAGTTGAATTATTGCAGTATTATGAGTTGATGTAGTTTAAAGTACTGCATAAGTACTAACTTTCAGTATAAGTACTGACTTTTAAGCAGATGTAGAAACAGCTGGAGGTTCAAACTGTAACTTTCTGTCAGTTTCTACCAGTAAAACCTGATTAAATTCCCTATAAAACCTGATTAAATTCCCTATAAAACCTGATTAAATTCCCTATAAAACCTGATTAAGTTCACTATAAAACCTGATTAAGTTCACTATAAAACCTGATTAAATTCCCTATAAAATCTGATTAAATTCGCTATAAAACCTGATTAAATTCACTATAAAACCTGATTAAATTCACTATAAAACCTGATTAAATTCACTATAAAACCTGATTAAATTCCCTATAAAACCTGATTAAATTCACTATAAAACCTGATTAAATTCACTATAAAACCTGATTAAATTCACTATAAAACCTGATTAAATTCACTATAAAACCTGATTAAATTCACTATAAAACCTGATTAAATTCCCTATAAAACCTGATTAAATTCCCTATAAAACTTGATTAAATTCCCTATGAAACCTGATTAAATTCACTATAAAACCTGATTAAATTCACTATAAAACCTGATTAAATTCACTATAAAACCTGATTAAATTCACTATAAAACCTGATTAAATTCACTATAAAACCTGATTAAATTCCCTATAAAACCTGATTAAATTCACTATAAAACCTGATTAAATTCACTATAAAACCTGATTAAATTCCCTATAAAACCTGATTAAATTCCCTATAAAACCTGATTAAATTCCCTATAAAACCTGATTAAATTCCCTATAAAACCTGATTAAATTCCCTATAAAACCTGATTAAATTCCCTATAAAACCTGATTAAATTCCCTATGAAACCTGATTAAATTCACTATGAAACCTGATTAAATTCCCTATAAAACCTGATTAAATTCACTATAAAACCTGATTAAATTCACTATAAAACCTGATTAAATTCACTATAAAACCTGATTAAATTCCCTATAAAACCTGATTAAATTCCCTATAAAACCTGATTAAATTCCCTATAAAACCTGATTAAATTCCCTATAAAACCTGATTAAATTCCCTATAAAACCTGATTAAATTCCCTATAAAACCTGATTAAATTCCCTATAAAACCTGATTAAATTCCCTATAAAACCTGATTAAATTCCCTATAAAACCTGATTAAATTCCCTATAAAACCTGATTAAATTCCCCATAAAACCTGATTAAATTCCCTATAAAACCTGATTAAATTCCCTATAAAACCTGATTAAATTCACTATAAAACCTGATTAAATTCACTATAAAACCTGATTAAATTCACTATAAAACCTGATTAAATTCACTATAAAACCTGATTAAATTCCCTATAAAACCTGATTAAATTCACTATAAAACCTGATTAAATTCACTATAAAACCTGATTAAATTCCCTATAAAACCTGATTAAATTCCCTATAAAACCTGATTAAATTCCCTATAAAACCTGATTAAATTCCCTATAAAACCTGATTAAATTCCCTATAAAACCTGATTAAATTCCCTATAAAACCTGATTAAATTCCCTATAAAACCTGATTAAATTCCCTATAAAACCTGATTAAATTCCCTATAAAACCTGATTAAATTCCCTATAAAACCTGATTAAATTCCCTATAAAACCTGATTAAATTCCCTATAAAACCTGATTAAATTCCCTATAAAACCTGATTAAATTCCCTATAAAACCTGATTAAATTCACTATAAAACCTGATTAAATTCACTATAAAACCCGATTAAATTCACTATAAAACCCGATTAAATTCACTATAAAACCTGATTAAATTCCCTATAAAACCTGATTAAATTCCCTATAAAACCTGATTAAATTCCCTATAAAACCTGATTAAATTCCCTATAAAACCTGATTAAATTCCCTATAAAACCTGATTAAATTCCCCATAAAACCTGATTAAATTCCCTATAAAACCTGATTAAATTCCCTATAAAACCTGATTAAATTCCCTATAAAACCTGATTAAATTCCCTATAAAACCTGATTAAATTCCCTATAAAACCTGATTAAATTCCCTATAAAACCTGATTAAATTCCCTATAAAACCTGATTAAATTCCCTATAAAACCTGATTAAATTCCCTATAAAACCTGATTAAATTCCCTATAAAACCTGATTAAATTCACTATAAAACCTGATTAAATTCCCTATAAAACCTGATTAAATTCCCCATAAAACCTGATTAAATTCACTATAAAACCTGATTAAATTCACTATAAAACCTGATTAAATTCACTATAAAACATGATTAAATTCACTATAAAACATGATTAAATTCCCTATAAAACCTGATTAAATTCCCTATAAAACTTGATTAAATTCCCTATGAAACCTGATTAAATTCACTATAAAACCTGATTAAATTCCCTATAAAACCTGATTAAATTCCCTATAAAACCTGATTAAATTCCCTATAAAACCTGATTAAGTTCACTATAAAACCTGATTAAATTCCCTATAAAACCTGATTAAATTCACTATAAAACCTGATTAAGTTCACTATAAAACCTGATTAAGTTCACTATAAAACCTGATTAAGTTCACTATAAAACCTGATTAAATTCACTATAAAACCTGATTAAATTCACTATAAAACCTGATTAAATTCACTATAAAACCTGATTAAATTCACTATAAAACCTGATTAAATTCCCTATAAAACCTGATTAAATTCACTATAAAACCTGATTAAATTCCCTATAAAACCTGATTAAATTCGCTATAAAACCTGATTAAATTCCCTATAAAACCTGATTAAATTCCCTATAAAACCTGATTAAATTCACTATAAAACCTGATTAAATTCACTATAAAACCTGATTAAATTCACTATAAAACCTGATTAAATTCACTATAAAACCTGATTAAATTCCCTATAAAACCTGATTAAATTCCCTATAAAACCTGATTAAAGCTGCTGCTGTTTCTGCAGATGATGGAGGTGGAACTCCGGTTATGGACGAACACCCAGCGTCAGACAATGAAGAGATGAGGAGCGACAGACACCATTCAGAGGTCACACACACTAAAACACACACACACACACACCTCCTCATTATATCCTTCATTCTACCTCATCTTCTCTCCTTCCTCCTCCTTTTTGTTGAACAAATAATCCTGATTTCAGTATCTTAATGTTTTTTTCCATAATCAATCAGCCCCAGCTTTTGTGGTGCGTTCTAGTGCTAAAAAGAGCGTCGTAAATCCCAGCGTCGTGGGTCATACTGACCGACGTCCGTTTTTCTCTGCAGGACGAGGGCAGCAACGACGAGGACGGCCACCACGTCGCCATGGAGACCAGCAGAGCGGCCAGCGGCTCGGACGCCGAGGACCGCCGGGGCGCCGACAGCGACTCCGACGGCGAGGCCCGCGGACGCCGCGACGACGGCAGCGACTCGGAGGCGGAGCCCCCGCGGCCCGCCGACAGCGACGACGACTCCCCGCTCAAACACAGCACCTCCGACAACGAGGAGAGGGAGGCGTCGTCCCCAGCTAAACGCCGCGGGAGCAGCTCGGACTTGGAGGAGGAGGCGGCGGGGGCGGGGCCCAAAGAAGCCGACAGCGACTCGGACGGCGACCGTGCCGCGTCCCCCGGACGCCGCTCCAACGCCGACAGTGACTCTGACAGAGAAACGCCAGCCAGACGTAAGGCGGCACAGATAGACTCTGATGATGAGGAAGAGGAGAAACAGACGGGGGGAGGGGAGGAGGCCGGAGAAGGAGGAGGAGGAGGAGGGAAGTGGAAGGCTGTGATGCAGTCGGACAGCGAGGATGAGGAGGAGGGACGGAGGAGGAAGGCAACGACAGGAAGTGATGGAGAGCAGCAGCAGGAGGAGGGTGAGGACGGGAGGAAGAACAGATCCACTGATGATGAGGACGAGAGGCCGGGTATGAAGACCTCACTATTATCAACACTCTGATCTGTACTTCAAATGATTAGAAAACATATAAAGTAGATATGTAATTAAAGCTGCAAGCAGTGGTGGACAGGGCCTAATTAAAGCTGCAAGCAGCAATAAACTGAGAAGCACTTTGGCATTTTTTGCTTGTTGGACCAAGGAGTGTAAGTCACTTGCTGTGTCACATAATCACATGACATGTTGCTGCATATGTGTAGATCACGCTGTGTAAATATCGTGTCAATCAGATGATTTTTGCAGCGTTGCGGTTACTTCCTGTTCCCAGCAGGAGGCACTATAACTCTGACTGTAACCCCATTTCAGTCATTTTAAAACTACAGAATTTATTTCAACAATATGAGTTTTAGTTTGTCAGTGTGCCTCTGCTTTAGAACAAATCAAATTAAAGCTGCAAGCAGTGATGGACAGGCTCTAATTAAAGCTGCAAGCAGCGATAGATGGGTCCTAATTAATTAAAGCTGCAAGCAGCGATGGAAGGGCCCTAATTAAAGCTGCAAGCAGTGATGGATGGGCCCTAATTAAAGCTGCAAGTAGCAACGGATGGGCCCTAATTAAAGCTGCAAGTAGCAATGGACGGGTACTAATTAAACAAGTGGTGAAATGCCTTTGAATAGTTCCTTCAAATATGTGTAAAAATCACCAAAAATCCATAATTTTACTGAAGATGACCAACTTCCTGTTGGTTCAAGATGTGTTTTTACATGTGGATTATTTTCTTTTTTTGTCTCCATCAATGTGGGGTGCAGGGCCCAACAAATAAGATGAAATGCAAGAAATCTTATAAAACACTTTGACTAATTTCCAAACACTTTGGTGGATGGGAGCTGTGGGAAAACATTTATCCAGGAAGAATAATCATCACTGATTCCTGTGATGATGTGAAACTGCTGATGTATAAATCCGAGCAGCCGTAAAACACTTGTTCAGCTTTGGTTTGTGTTTTAGTGAAGAGGAAGAAAGCCATCCTGTCCGACAGTGAGGATGAGGAGAAGGAAGACAAACCAGGTGAGACACTGATGCTGTGAATTACGGGACTTTTATTCTGAAAATCCAGTGTTTGAATAAGAAAATATGTATTGAAAAGGCTTTAAAAAATCATCAAACATACAGTAATAAGTGTCAGCAGGAGACATTTAAATTCTAATCCTATTAATATTTCTAGTGGTTTAATATATTTATTTATTTTTCGTCTACAGTAAAAAGAAGTCGCGCCGTGTCCGATGACGACAACTCGGACAGCGACGGCGGCAAGAGCCTGGCAGCGAAACTCAGAGAACTGGGCTCGGACAGCGAGAGCGAAGACGAGAGGTCGAAGGTCACGGAGGGGAATAAGGACGAGAAGGCGCTGTTCGGCAGCGACAGCGACTCGGAAAACGACGACGAGGAGGAGTCAGTACTGGACCGGATGTGTTTTTTATTTAAACTGAACACGGAATCTAACGGGAAGTAACTGACCTTTGACCTCTGTTTCCTCCAGGAAGATGATCGCGGACATCTTTGGAGAGTCGGGAGACGAGGAGGGGGAGGAGTTCACGGTGAGAACCGCCGTCTCCTCTCAGATAAACGCATGGATTTGTTAGATTTTAGTATTTCATTGAAGCTGATGTTTAGGAACAAAGAGGAAATGTTACACCTCCCTATGCTGCTCCTGCAGGGTTTCAACCAGGAGGACCTGGAGGGCGAGAAGAAGGAGTCCAAGGAGAAGCAGCAGCAGATGGAGGAGGACTCCGACTCGGACGAAGGCGTCGACCGCAGCGGACAAGAGTAAGAAGATGCTGCTTCTGTTTAAGAGGTTTAGACTTGGTGTTCATTTTAGAAAAAAAATTCTGGATCATAATTCTGTGGTTAAAGATGGGATTCTCGAGGTTCAAGTCAGGATTCTCGAGGTTCAAGTCAGGATTCTCGAGGTTCAAGTCAGGATTCTCGAGGTTCAAGTCAGGATTCTCGAGGTTCAAGTCAGGATTCTCGAGGTTCAAGTCAGGATTCTCGAGGTTCAAGTCAGGATTCTCGAGGTTCAAGTCAGGATTCTCGAGGTTCAAGTCAGGATTCTCGAGGTTCAGGTCAGGATTCTCGAGGTTCAGGTCAGGATTCTCGAGGTTCAGGTCAGGATTCTCGAGGTTCAGGTCAGGATTCTCGAGGTTCAGGTCAGGATTCTCGAGGTTCAGGTCAGGATTCTCGAGGTTCAGGTCAGGATTCTCGAGGTTCAGGTCAGGATTCTCGAGGTTCAGGTCAGGATTCTCGAGGTTCAGGTCAGGATTCTCGAGGTTCAGGTCAGGATTCTCGAGGTTCAAGTCCGAATTCAAATGTTAAAGTCCGAATTCTAAAGGTTAAAGTAAGAATTATGGATCATAATTCTGAGGTTAAAGATGAAATTCTAGGGTTTAAGTCGGGATTCTAGAGGTTAAAGTCAGAATTATAAGGCTGAAATCAATGTGAAATGTCGTCCCCTGTGTCTTCAGCACCAGTTTCATGTCAGACTTTGACATCATGCTCGCCCGTAAGAAGGCCATGAACGGCAAGAAGAGGCGGCACCGCGACGGCGGGACGTTCATCAGCGACGCCGACGACGTGGTCAGCGCCATGATCACCAAGATGAACGAGGCCGCTGAGGTGCGTCCGTCAAAGATCGGAAATTAAACGACTTGTCGGTGCTTTTGTGTGTTCGCTGACTGCTGCTGTTTCAACAGGAGGATCGAACGCTGAACAGCCAGAAGAAACCGGCCCTGAAGAAGCTGACGCTGCTGCCGCAGGTCGTCATGCACCTGAAGAAGTAAGAGATGGTCCTCAGACGATCTGCCGAGGGGTAGCATGCCTCGTCTGGCTGAGAGATCAGGAATATGTGAGGCCAAAGTCTGAAATCTAAGGCCAAAGTCTGAATTCTGAGGTCGAAATCTGAATTCTCACTCGGAATTGTGAGGTCAAAGTCAGAATTCAAAGTTTAAAGTCAGAATTTTGAGGTTAAAGTCAGGATTCTGTCTTAGAACGTTGAGGTCAAACTCATAATTTTGAATTTAAATTTAGAATTTTGACGTCAAAGTCAGAATTCTGAGGTTAAAGTCAGAATTCTGAGGTTAAAGTCAGAATTCTGAGGTTAAAGTCAGGATTCTGTCTCAGAATGTTGAGGTCAAACTCAGAATTTAGAATTTAAAGTTAGAATTTTGAGGTCAATGTCAGAACTCCCACTCAGAATTCTGACGTCATAGTCATAATTATGAGGTCAAAGCCGTGTTCTCAGGTTAAAGTCAGAATTCTGGCTCGGTATTCTGAGGTTAAAGTCAGGATACTGATTTAGAATTTTGAGGTCAAGCTCAATATTTTGACTTAAAAGCGAGAATTCTGCGGTAAAACTCTGAATTCCGAGGTCAAAGTCCAGATCCTGACTTGCTGTTTGTCCCTCAGACAGGACTTGAAGGAGACGTTTATCGACAGCGGCGTGATGTCGGCCATCAAGGAGTGGATCAGCCCCCTGCCGGACAAATCGCTGCCGGCTCTGAGGATCCGAGAGGAGCTGCTCAGGATCCTCCAGGAAGTGAGTAAACGCCCTCTGTAAAACCCGCGGGTCATGTTGGGTCTCTGCCGCCGGTGTAACACGATCACGTTGTTGTTTTTTCCTTCCGGCAGCTGCCCAGCGTGAGTCAGGAGACGCTGAAACACAGCGGGATCGGACGCTCCGTCATGTTCCTGTACAAACACCCCAAAGAGTCGCGCTCCAACAAAGACCTCGCCCTCAAACTGATCAGTAAGGACCTGGCTCTTTAGTAGTAATATATAAACAATAAAACATCAGTAGTAGTTAACATGGCTAACTGTTAGCCTCCTAAAGCTAACATGCCAACTGTTAGCCTCCCAGAGCTAACATGCTAACTGTTAGCTTCCTGAAGCTAATATGCTAACTGCTAGCTTCCTGAAGCTAATACGGGTAAATGTTAGCCTCCTGGAGCTAACATGCTAACTGTTAGCCTTCTAAAGCTACCATGCTAATAGTTAGCGTGAGCAAACATGCTAACTGTTAGCTTCCTAAAGCTAATACAGCTGATTGTTAGCCTCCTAAAGCTAATACAGCTAACCATTAGCCTCCCTGAGCTAACATGCTAACTGTTAGCCTCCTAAAGCTAACACGGCTAACTTTTAGCTGCCTGAAGCTAACATGCTAACTGTTAGCCTTCTAAAGCTACCATGCTAATAGTTAGCATCTGTGAACAAACATGCTAACTGTTAGCTTCCTGAAGCTAATATGCTAACTGTTAGTTTTCTGAAGCTAATATGCTAACTGCTAGCTTCCTGAAGCTAATACGGGTAAATGTTAGCCTCCTGGAGCTAACATGCTAACTGTTAGCCTTTTAAAGCTACCATGCTAATAGTTAGCGCCCCTTAGCAAACATGCTAACTGTTAGCTTCCTAAAGCTACTACAGCTAACCATTACTCTCCCGGAGCTAACATGCTAACTGTTAGCCTGCTAAAGCTAACGCAGCTAACTATTAGCCAGCCGAAGTTAACATGACTAAATTTGTACTTTAGCCCATAAATCTATCAGGTTAAGTGATCAAAACTACAATTTCAACCCAGGAAAGTGTAGATTTGTGACCTTTAACACCCCGAGTGTCAAACGTTGATGATTTTTTTACGTTTCTTGTCTCCAGACGAGTGGTCGCGGCCGATCTTTGGCCTGACGTCCAACTACAAAGGCATGACGAGAGAGGAGCGGCAGCAGAGGGATCTGGACCAGCAGATGCCTCAGAGACGGAGACTCAGGTACTGATGGAGGAGTCCACCACACCACCTCCTCCTCCTCCTCCTAAATATTTACACTCCGCCTCCTTTTCCAACACCGTTTATTGTTTTCAGATAGTTTCCATGTTGGTGAGTTTCCCTCAGATCCAACACGTTCATTCTCTCAGTTTCATCTTTCCTCCTCAAACTGTTTTTAGCTTCTTTCCTCAGTTTTCCTCTTTCATTCCTCTTCATCCATATCACCTCCTCCTGCTCCTCCTCCTCCTGCTCCTCCTCCTCCTGCTCCTCCTCCTCCTGCTCCCAGTCAGCCTCAGAAGGTGGAGAGGGCGGAGGAACCTGACGTCTTCTCTCCACCAATCAGGTTCAGTCATTTGCATGGTTTCACTGCACCAAACCTGCCTGTGGACTGACTGGAATCTTTATGGATCAGTTAATGGACGTGATCAGGTGTAATAAAACGGTCACATGACCGATCAATAGGAGTTATTGGCTGTAACGAGTCTGATGCTGTTAATTAATTAATCATGAAACATTCAGGATATTTCATGATCATTTATATCCATGTTTGGAAGTTGGTGTAAGTGTTCATGGCATCTTTAGAAGAGCAGATTCAGATTCTTCAGGATGTTTAGTGTCGTGTCTCTTCACAAACACAGACGTTGACTAGAGGCAAAATCAGCTCCAACTGTCACGTCACTGACATTAGGCTGACGTTACACCGACAATATGCTGACGATACTCTGACTTTACCCGGTTGACGTTACTTTAGCGTTAGGCTAATGTTAATCTGGCTTTAGGCTGACATTACACTGACATTACTCTGGTGTTAGTCTGACGTTACTCTGGCCTTAGGCTGACGTTACTCTGGCCTTAGGCTGACGTTACTCTGGCCTTAGTCTGACGTTACTCTGGCTTTAGGCTGACATTACTCTGGCGTTACATTGACGTAACTCTGGCCTTAGGCTGATGTTACTCTGATCTTACTCTGGCTTTAGGCTGACGTTACTCTGGCCTTAGTCTGACGTTATTCTGGCGTTACATTGACGTACTCTGCCCTTAGGCTGACGTTACTCTGATCTTACTCTGGCGTTAGGCTAACATTACGCTGGCATTAGGCTGATGTTACTCTGGTGTTAAGCTGACGTTACTCTAACCTTACTCTGACGCTGGGCTGACGTTACACCAACGATACGCTGATGTTATTTTGACCTCACTCTGTCATTAGACTGACGTTAGGATGATGTTACTCTGACTTTACTCTGGTTTTAGGCTGACATTACTCTGGTTTTCGGCTGACATTACTCTGAACTTACTTTGACGTTAGGCTAACGTTACTTTGACATTACTCTGGTGATAGGCTGACATTACACTGACGATACCCTGGCCTTCGGCTGCCGTTACTCTGCCGTTAGTTTGCGGTTACCCAAACTTTACTGTAACATTACTCTGATGTTATATTAACATTACTCTGAAGTTAGGCCGACGTTACTCTGACGTTAGTCCAATGATATGGTGACATTAGGCTGCCGTTACTCCATTGCCAACCCTGCGGAATCGAGCCTTGAGTGATGCATCATCGTGACGTTTCTATGGAAACGGAAGTAACCTTTGGCTCGTAGGTTTATAGAGTTCGTCTCCATCTGAAGATCCAGCAGCATCAAAACCAGCTTCTGTTAATAAATAAACACCAGTTAAATGTCTGGAACAGAACTAGTTGATTTATATTCACGGCAGAAACAGCCACTGACCTGACTAACGGCTGTGATGATGGTGGTGATAACAGCATGATGGAGACCTGGCTGCTGTTTCTGCTCAGTGTGAATCAGAGTGAAACCTGCTGTCAATCAAACCTCAGCTATAAAATTCTCAATTTTCATGAAATAAAGAAAAATGTCTCTTTTCTCTTTTTCTCTTTCTGTGTTTAGTTCTGGAGGACAGACTCCGCGTAGAGATCTGGAGAAGCAGTTGACTGGAGAAGAGAAGTAAGTCAAACATGTGGCCCGGGGCCCAGAACCGGCCCATTAAAGGGTCCAATCCAGGCCCATTGGACGTTGCTCTGACCTGTGTTTGACGTTAGTCTGACATTACTCTCACCTACTCTGGTGTTAGCTGATGTTGCTCTGACCTTTGTCTGGCTTTAGGCTGACATTACTCTGGTTTTAGGCTGACGTTACTCAGGTTTTAGGCTGACGTTACTCTGGTTTTAGGCTGACGTTACTCTGGCGTTACATTGATATTACTCTGGTTTTAGGCTGACTTTACTCCAGTGTTAGGCTGACATTACATTGACATTGGTCTGGCCTTAGGCTGACGTTACTCTGGTCCTTAGGCTGACGTTACTCTGGCCTTAAGTTGACGTTACTCTGGTTTTAGGCTCACGTTACTCTGGTTTTAGGCTCACGTTACTCTGGCGTTACATTGATGTTACTCTGGCCTTAGGCTGACATTACTCTGGTTTTAGGCTGACGTTACTCTGGTTTTAGGCTCACGTTACTCTGGCGTTACATTGATGTTACTCTGGCCTTAGGCTGACATTACTCTGGTTTTAGGCTGACGTTACTCTGGTTTTAGGCTGACGTTACTCTGGTTTTAGGCTCATGCTACTCTGGCCTTTGTCTGGTTTTAGGCTGACGTTACTCTGGCGTTAGGCTGACGTTACTCTGGCTTTAGGCTGACGTTACACTGGTTTTAGGCTGACGTTACTCTGGCGTTAGGCTGACGTTACTCTGGCTTTAGGCTGACGTTACTCTGGCGTTAGGCTGACGTTACTCTGGCGTTAGGCTGACATTACTCTGGTTTTAGGCTGACGTTACTCTGGTTTTAGGCTGACATTACTCTGGTTTTAGGCTGACGTTACTCTGGTTTTAGGCTGACGTTACTCTGGTTTTAGGCTGACGTTACTCTGGTTTTAGGCTGACGTTACTCTGGTTTTAGGCTGACGTTACTCTGGTTTTAGGCTGACGTTACTCTGGTTTTAGGCTGCACTAGTAAAAACTGAATCTTATCAGGGAAAACATCTTGTATTTAATAGAATTTGTAGATAATTTTGCTTTTTTAATTTTTTTTTCCCCAAAATTTGACACTGAATTGACCAAATTCAAGAAAAGGCCACTGTAAATTATATCTATATTGGATTAATTGTGGAGTGAACAGTTGCTTTATCAGTAGTTTTAGAGCTGCTTAACTAACCCCATGGTTGTGTGTGGCGTTCCTGCAGAGCTCTGAGACCTGGTGACCCAGGATTCTGTGCCAGGGCCCGGGTCCCCATGCCCTCCAACAAGGACTACGTGGTCCGGCCCAAATGGAACGTGGAGATGGAGTCCAACAGGGTGAGTCTGTCCTGGATTCACATACGCAGTGAAAGAATCGTTGAATTTACCGTTTAATATCCATATTTCACTGACTTTACTCTCATTTTAACGCAGTGAAGACATTGAATATTGTCAAAATAAAATCTCCAAAAATACATGTATGACGATAAATCAGCAGATGTGGACAGTTTTTCTGCTTTTTGTTCCTGTTCTGTGATTATGTTCCTGTGTGTTGTTCTGCAGAGGTTCATATATTTTATATTTTATATATATATAGTTTTTATAGATGGAGACAATTTCTAGTTTTATTTTCAGGATGAGGATGTTTATTCAGAGTATCAGAGGGTTTTAGAGGCGTTTTAGGTCTAAAACATTAAATCTATATTTAAAAGCTGTGATTGGTCCTCTAATCTCAGAGCTGTGATTGGACCCCTGATCTTAGAACTGTGATTGGTCCTCTGAGCTTTGAGTCCCTGATCTCTGGGCTGTGATTGGTCCTTTAAGCTGTGATTGGTCCTTTTGAGCTGTGATTGGTCCCCTGATCTCTGGGCTGTGATTGGTCCTCTGGTCTCTGGGCTGTGATTGGTCCTTTAAGCTGTGATTGGTCCCCTGATCTCTGTGCTGTGATTGGTTCCCCTGATCTCTGGGCTGTGATTGGTCCTCTGGTCTCTGGGTTGTGATTGGTCCTTTAAGCTGTGATTGGTCCTCTGGTCTCTGGGCTGTGATTGGTCCTTTAAGCTGTGATTGGTCCCCTGATCTCTGTGCTGTGATTGGTCCCCTGATCTCTGGGCTGTGATTGGTCCCCTGATCTCTGGGCTGTGATTGGTCCTCTGTAGAACTCTAAGAAAGGCCTCAGCCTGCTGGAGAAGCACAAGCGTCGTTTCGCGGAGGAGAGGAAGAGGCTCCGCCCACAGGGCGCCGTGAAGATCAGCATAGAAGGAAACCGAATGCCGCTGTAGCCTCCGACCTGTAGGGGGCAGTAAGTCTTCCTGCATGGAGTTGGTGCACGGCAACGGCTGCTAAACCAAATAATACCAGCTGAGATTTGGCTGTTTCTGAGTTCAGTGAACCACAGGATGTGTTGTTAATCACTAACTTCAGTGTGGTGAAGCTAAAAGATGAAAAACCCTGTTAACTATCCATCAGTTATCGTCATGGACGACGACGGTTAGCAATGAAGCTACGACGCTAAGGCTACAGGCCCTTTCATCTGTCCTCCCCCTTCATTTCATCCATTCATCATCTGTTTCCACAAACATTTAGTGTTTTAGTCAATTAAATCCAAAGTGTTTTATTCAATTAAATCCAAAGTGTTTTATTCAATTAAATCCAAAGTGTTTTATTCAATTAAATCCAAAGTGTTTTATTCAATTAAATCCAAAGTGTTTTATTCAATTAAATCCAAAGTGTTTTATTCAATTAAATCCAAAGCGTTTTATTCAATTAAATCCAAAATGTTTTATTCAATTAAATCCAAAGCGTTTTATTCAATTAAATCCAAAGCGTCTTATTCAATTAAATCCAAAGCGTTTTATTCAATTAAATCCAAAGTGTTTTATTCAATTAAATCCAAAGTGTTTTATTCAATTAAATCCAAAGCGTCTTATTCAATTAAATCCAAAGTGTTTATTCAATTAAATCCAAAGTGTTTTATTCAATTAAATCCAAAGCGTTTATTCAATTAAATCCAAAGTGTTTATTCAATTAAATCCAAAGTGTTTTATTCAATTAAATCCAAAGCGTTTATTCAATTAAATCCAACATATTTTATTCAATTAAATCCAAAGTGTTTTATTCAATTAAATCCAAAGTGTTTATTCAA